>BMAO01019168.1:0-35835 GCA_019973975.1 Trichonephila clavata | reverse complement strand
CAGTTACGTATTGCTGACATTCCCAGCGCTTGCGCATGCGAGAATCATTATTATAATTTTTCCCTCTGTTTAACGCCCAGTGGCCAAGGTCAAACTTGATGTTGCACGGCTTTTTCCGCTATTCATTACTAGATTACTATGTAATGACAATTGTATAATTCATTTTTCTGGATAAACGATAGATTATAGTTTTCTGGATTCTATACTTTGGCTACCAGATATAACGATTCATTGGCAAATGAAAATACCACACATACACACAAACCCTTGTATTATTTTAGCCTAAGAAAATAATTATTGTTAAATAATGAATAGTTGGTTTTTCGTAATATATTATATCAGAACGTTTTCTTTGTTGCTTTAACATTTTTAAGTAAAAGAATTGTTTTCTGTAAATCATTAATCGAAATTTTTCAATCGTTACGTATATGATTTCTTTATATAACTATGATAAGTAAACCATCTGAACTAAAAGATTCATACTTTGCTCTTAATATCAGTGATTGAATAAATTAAATACCAAACACTTATTTGTCAGCGATGCGGATTTTTCAAAATAATAATATTTTGCCTATTTTATGATTTCTTCTAAATGAATAACATCACGCATTTAAATGAAAATGATTTAAAAGTCATTGAGTCATTTAGAACTCACGATTAAAAATAAAATGCCAAAAAGAATTTTATAGGAAAACAACTTTTTACAAAACAATGATGTTTTGCATATTTTATGAGTTTTCCTATATGAATCAATATATCGTTAGCGAGTGGGTGATTTTAAAATTCACCCTGTTTGCCTATATTTGAGAATTTTGCGACGCAACCTCGAATTTTCAACCATTCTCGCGACGAGGACGACACCTGAGTCACCCATCTTAATAATTACTACACCACACCAACGCAAGAACAAATTTCGAAAAGGAGTTTTAAGACATAGCAAAGAAATCACCATCGCGCGCACACATTATCAATAATAATAATACAAGTGCTATCTGAGGGAAACACGAAATTTCCATGGGATTAGTTATTCACTCGGTAAACGAAAGATTGGAAAGTGAGGTGATTTTAAATTGCACCGTTTGCCTATTCGAGGCTTGCATAGACCTGAAATTTTCAACTATGCTCAAGTGGACGAGGACGACACATGAGCTTTCACCCATCTTAATAATTACTACACCACACCAAATGCAAGAATAAATTTCGAAAATGAGTTTTTATGACATTGTTAAAGAACATCACATCAGTAGTCTAACAATAATAATATTGGCCAGGTGCTATCGGTCTGAGGGAAACACGAAATTTCCATGAGGGTGAAGTTATTCATTTCGGTAAAAGCCCGTGCAACGCCGGGCTAAGTGAGTAGAAAGAAACAAAGAAATCAAAGTACTTCGGAAAACAGCTATTGGAAGTAAGAATTTGTGAAGATTGAGGAATATTAACGTCATAATTGTTCAGTTGCCATGAGTTTTTGGGGACGGTCCACGGTTTGAACCTTCGTCAAGTGACGCGGACGACACCTGAGTTGCACCCCTCCTAACTTGCTCACAATACACCAACGGAAGGATCGTGCTGAACTCGACAGATTATCTGATATTCATTAGTGAGACGATTTAGGAATTTAGTATTATATTAAATATATTGACGATTTTATTATGCAATTATCACGCGTGAAACCCACAAAAGTGTTGGCGTTAGAATAAAAGCAAAGAAATTAACATGGGGAGCTGTTATACCTCGGCATAAGCCCGTGCAACGCCGGGCCATGAAAGCTAGTATATATATATATATATATATATATAATACGTCTATATCTAGACATACAAACATTATTTGCAATTGCATTTATAGTAATAAAGTATTAGCAGATAAATTTATATTATTTACATTTTAATAACTTTATTAAATTGTATTAGTCATGACACCGCTAATTTTATTTACAGTGCCAGGCTTTATCAGTTCTGAGTAATGGCATATGTAATAAGAATAGTATTTTTACCAGTCACAGTTAATCACATAGCGCCACAGGTAAATAAATTAATATGGTTTATAGCGACTGATACCCAAGTTGGAAGGACCAGTGAAAAACTTCGAGTTATCGAGAGTTCGAATTATCAAGAGGGTAAGAGAAAAAAACTCCTGAAATTTTTTTCAAACACATCTAAATTTTAAAGTATGTAATAAAACAACAATTGTACATATGTATAAAATTACTTTAAGGTATTTTTAAAAAGTACATATTATATATCCAGTATAATATTATACAGAAGTTAAAATCCTGTATTAAAAGAATTCATTTATATAATGATTCTCGAACAGAACTCTTTCACATCCCTCCAAATCTCTTCTATTCCTCATAGGAAATAAAATCGTTTCACACCCGGTTCCCTCAGACACTGTCCTCAAAACCATTGGTTCTTTAAGGAAAAGGTTCAGTCCGGCCCATGCCCTATTTGGTGTCACATGCTATAAGTCTAAGAGATGAGCCATAAATCGTCATGTCAGCCCAACTCAAGAAACTCAATCCTACGCATCTTTTCTTCACAGTAGCGGACCATCCTTTCTGAACACATGTGTAGCAAGGCCAAGTGTTAAAGGAAAGATATGGATGGTTGCCCTCGGGTGAGGCCAGAACTGTCCACATGAAGCAGGAAAGCAATAAAAATGTCTTTTCGCCTGAGGAACCGAGATACACTAAGAAGAAAAAGCAGACCGATGGTCATCAAAGAGGTTACGTTACAGACGAGACGACATACAGAGACAATATAACACAAAACATGCAGGCACCAACCTGTTTGCTACAATACTCTAGATAGTAAGTGTTCGAATTGTCGAGAGTTTTACAAGATAACTTCAAATTATTGCGCGTTTTGTAATCTAGTCAAACACAGATTTTACTTCGAAATATTGAGTGTATCAAAACGTATTGTTTTAGTTCGAAATATCAAGAGTTTTTCTAGGGACAGAGCATATACTTCGAATTAGCGAGAGATTCGTAGTATGGAAGGTTTGAATTAGCGAGAGGTTCGTATTATCGAAGGTTTGAATTAACGAGAGTCGACTGTATATTAAAACAACTTTTAAAGTAGATCCTGTGTTATTGGTACTTTATGTAAAGGCAATGAAAAAAATATTACATTTATTATTAAAGAAATTAATATGATTTTCTCCTTAATAATGTTAATTTTTTGATCCAAGTGTTATCTACCCAAGCATTTAGGAACCGGGATATGCGCTTGCAAATTTCTAAATAAATTGTCAAAAATACAGGTCTTTAGAAATGATCTGCAGACGCATTTTATACTCTGCATTAATTTGTTTTTAAATTACTTTTTCGTAGCCACTCAATTAGAGAAATATTTTTGACGAAGTTGTTCCCTCTCTTTCATTATACGTGTTTTTCCTTCTAATGAAAAAAGGAAGAATTAGAAAAGTATGTAATTTTGAAAAACATTGTACTAGCGAATATTGAATTAATACGTGGAAACCAGGGTAGTAAACAATAGAATAGTCACAATCTATATATAGTACCCAGTACATATAAAGAAAACGTTTTAATATTATTTTATTATATGATAACAAGTTTAATAGGTATCGAAATAAAGTTATCATGCATAAATAAAATTTTCAGTTTTAATGATGTGGTAAGCTTTAAATTCTTATGGTTAAACAACTTAACAGCGTATAGAATAACTATCGTTAAGCTAGCGGACTGTGGAAAATTGTATTCCAGGACTAAAGGTTTCGATTTCGAATTCGTCAGTTGAAAGAAAATCGATTCAATGAAAAGTCCAAGTTCAATTTGATATTGTAGAATATATTTCAATGATGAAGAATATTTCACTATGAATAGAAAAGTTCATACTAATAATAGCATAGTTCACATTCACGTATCACAAGTTAAGGTATCCGACTGATTGCGACAACTTTTTTTTGAAAAAATGGAGATATGGAGATTTTTTTGTGGTTTTTAGATTTTTTTAGTACATTTTATGAAAAATATGCTAAAATTAAGAAGCTAAAAAGAAATTATTATTAATAAAATGGGAAAAAATGGGTAAAAATTTACAAAAAATAACCTAAACGGGGCCCATTCTGCTCCAAAAGTTTATAAACAGATTTTCAATTTTTCAATTCTGATGTGTTGCTGTGTTATTCACTTTTAAAATAAACTTCAGAATAAGAGATACTTTAATTTTTACAAAAACTAGAGCACTTTGTCTTAGTTATTATATGAAATTGCTGAAAAAAAACAGTGATTATATTACCATAAGGGACTATAAATTTTGTAATAAAATAGTGATCGATAAATCAGAAGGTTAAAACACTTCCATTATTATACAGAATATACACAAAAATTTTAACACACAGTTAATTATGTTCAAAACTTTTTTAGCAATCGCTGACCGCGTTTGAGAATTTAAAAAAACACACACATTTCGAGTAAAACGCGTTTTAATGTATGACATCTTGCTTAAAGTAATGGCATCTGCTTTTACTAAAACACTTGTAGTTTTTGATCTAAGAAACGGTTAATAACAAACTTGGTATTTTTATAAAGCTAATAAGATGGCCTATAAAATAAAATCAAAAAATTGTCATTTTTTGGCAAAATTCACAATTTTAGGGTAGTTGGATACCTTAAGTATATATTGATGCAAGAGTATTTCACAGGAGAATAAATACGTAGAAAACGTATTTACATTTTAAGAAAGATGCATGCACTAACTGTAGCCAGAAGACTACTTCTAAATTAGGGATTGCAATACCTGGATACCGAATACCGGTATTTTGAGTCATTCGTACAATTTTGTAATACTGGTATTCACAAGCTTAAATACCGGTTTTTCGGTATTAAAATTTTTTTAAATTGCCTCCACTATATGTTCAGGGATCACAACATAGCAAAATAGTATACATTTTTCTTTTTATGTCTCCCTAACGGTTGAAATTAATTAGAATGTGAATATCAAATTGCATCGTACAATCAAGAGAAGTGATAAAATATGTGAATTATTCAAGGAGGCGGGCCAAAACTATTCTATTACAGCTGAGAGTGATACTGCACACGCGCCAGATTCATATATGCGAAAACAAGGTAGTAGTTGTGAAAAAAGTGCATAATATTTCGATATTTTTTAAATTGGGGAGTATGTTTTTCAAAATGTGTTTGTATGTCATACTTGTATTTACATCATGATTTTAAAAATGAAAATGAAAAATAAGAAAAGAGAATAACCAATTCAAATTTGATTAAGTTTATAGTAAATTTTCTCAAATTTTTTTACCCACAAACCTTATCTACATTCAGAAGAATTTGGTACAGTTATCGAAGATGATTCTGACACTAATATCGATAGTGTAAAGAAATTGTCTCTTGGAACAAAAATTAGAATTAGCGATTAGTAAAAAAATTTCAGCAAGCCAAAATACAATACAGAAATTAGCTATATCCAAAACCCTCCGATGAGAAATTTAGAGGTAAATGCTTGGGGAAAAAATTTCAAAAACAAAAATTTGTAATTGTACCAGAGACTGAATAGTGATACTTACACTTTTTTGTGATTTAAATAACTAAGATGTTTCTTCACATTTTCGTGGTTCTTTTATTCTGTAATAATTTAAAAATTACAAATTAGTTTTTTGTTATATTTACACTCTCTAATAAACTGGCAAATAAAAAAAAGAAGCACCTGAATTTTCTTTCTTTTCTTAAAATTTCTTATACCGGTATTAAAACCGGTATCCTGGTATTAAGATCTAAAAGATACCGAATACCGGTATTGAACATTTGGTCCGATATTGCAATTCCTATTCTAAATAAAAGAGGCTCTCTGCAACAGTGCTACCTTGCGGCTTTAACTATTCAACACCCAGAGAGCATGAACCAATTCTGTGCATACACATTTATAATCTTTCTTTTTTCAATTTTTATTGTGACTCGAGGAAGTATGCCCATGGAACTGCAGGGTTCGGTGGAACACAGTTGGATAACCACTGCTCTAGATTCATCATTATATTGACTTTTGTTCATCCTTGTTTAAGCTAATAAAAACACAAGTTATAATTTCAAAGCAGCACTGAACTCTTTTCATGTGGAAATCACTATGTGATTCGTCCTCCTTGTAAAGAAACCGAGTTGAAACGTTTTTTACTAAGAGAACCAGGACATCATACACATTCAAAAAATCGATTTTTCAATTTTAGTATTTAAAAATAATTCATACTTTTCTGAATCCAAAAATGTATAACGCTTATATGTTTTGATAAAAAAATAACCTTAAAATATGAAAAAAGCCGATTGACAAAAAAGTAAACACACTTTTACAAGTTTCTGTTTTATTTTTTCACTTTTTCTCCAAAGCATAATTTTTTGCTTTTAAGTACACTTTAAAAAAAGAAAAACTATTGCACTACATAGTTCAAAATTTTTTATACTTCTATACAGGATACCTGTGCATACAGTGAACCTATATATATATATATATATATATATATATATATATATATATATAAGTAGTACATAGTCTTTTTCAAAAAATAGTTTTATATTTGTAAAAAAGGGGGGAAATAAATTTTTTTAAAATTACAGGGTTTAATAATTTTTTTAAAGAAACTATCTTAATATTTTACCAAAAAAAAAACTTGGTTCACTATATTTTGTGCATTGTTTTATATATATGAGCAAAAATATTTTGCCTATTTAAGATATACTCTTAAAAAAAATAGTACCTAAACATAAGCATGTATTATGATATCTCAAGAATTATGTCCAATTTAAATTAAAAAGAAAAAAAAAATTCTTTACTAAAATATTATTTTTGTATTTCTACGGAATGATTAAAACATATATTCATTAAGATCACAAAAAAATCTAAACTCTATTGGAAATTTTTAAAGACATATGTTCCATAAACAAAGAGTTTTATTTTCGACATTTTACACTTCCGAGGACGTCCTGGTACCCTTAAAGGTATTCTAAAGTGCCAGTCCTAGTAATATTATTCCAGTTTTGATCTGTGGTTTTTTAAATTTCCTTCCATGACGTCCTCCGAAGCAAGCGGTTAGAATAGCATTATGAATATTTGAAATTCGAACTATAATTGTTGATGTTTGGCTAACAAAATAGCTGGACAGTAACGATTATTAAAGGACACCAGCGACAAAACCTGTTATCGCAAAAATCTCCAACCAGCTGGAACAGAACAAGAGCTACACTAAATTAAGTGCAGAAATGCCTCCTCAGCAGAAGGTGAATGAGAAAGCAGTAAAGACGATCTACAATTGGGATAGATTCCCACACAAGTAGGTGATTTGTATCCCCTTATTATCTGTAACTTAACTTTACATTAAGAGCCGTTCTTGTTAGCCCCGGGCACATCGTAATGGTCTCAGCTCTGTGATTATCTTCCCGTGCGTTTTCGCTGACGGGTCGCTTTTTGTTAATACCCCATCTTCAGTTTCGAATATTACCTGTTGATTCATTTGCAATTCAGATCGTTCGGCGGCCCCTTTTGTAAAAGATCGTTTTCGGTAAAGGACATTAAAATTGTACAAAGATACCCGGAGACCTGCCTGTTTTCGACCGCTCTTGTTGTTTTTCGGAAGTTAAAGACTCGGGAGAAATAGGCATGAGAAATAGTAGAATTGACAAGTCAGTATCACGGAGAAAAAGTTGTTTTATTATTATTAATATTAATGCGCGGCAAGTAAAATGTTTCTACAATTGTACTTTTTACATCTTGTGACATCTGAATTTATAAAATTGCCGATTAATCAATCCTCATTCCATCAGTAATGAATCTTCCTGTTGAAGGAATAATTCTTACTTAAGTATCTCTAAATCATTGTAATGAGATATCTGTACAACTTAATTAGCCGTATTTTTAGCATACGATGCGGGTAGTTTCTTATGGTGACTAACTGCATTCGGAACCGTAATTTTGTAAAACGTATAAATAAATAAGTTTTTGATATTTAGTGTCAGTTGAATTAGAATACACATATAAAATTATCTTAAAAATATTATTACAAAAACAAATAATTTAAATGCATTTTTTTTTTTGGCAAAAAATAAAGAATATTTTCAAAACATTCTCCTTTTATGAAAAATGTTTCTATAATAATAATATTTCACCTATAGAGAGAGAGCTAAAACTTTCTATACTTTCTTCTGAATTAGAACTTTTGAAATATATGATTTAGAACTGGATTTATTCATATTTTATTACATCAGAGTAGAGAAATTTTTATAAAAAATAATCGCCATTATTTCAACTGATCGTGATGAAAAAAGAAAGTGATTTTTTTTCTAAAATTTTAGTTCTACCCCCGTATAGAAGTCTTAACAAATTATTATAGAAACATTTTTCAAAAGGAGAATGTTTTGAAAATCTGTCATTCTTTCCTCATTTTTTTGCCAAAAAATGCATTTAAATAATTTTTTATTGTAATAATAATCTTCAAACAATTTTATACGTATATTCTAATTCACACAACTGACGTTATATACCTCAAAAACTTATTCATTTATATGCTTTTTCAAAATCGCCGTTCCTAACGTATTCAGTTACCATAAAGTATCCGACTACCCTAAAATTGTGAATTTTGCCAAAATTTGACACATTTTTGTATTTTATTTTATAGACTATCTTACTAGCTTTATAAAAAACCAATTTTTTTATTTTCCGTTCACTAGAACAAAAACTACAAGTGTTTTAGTAAAAGCAAATGCCATTACTTTAAGCAAGATGTCATACTTTAAAATGCGTTTTACTCGAAATGTGTTTTTTTGAAAATACTCAAACGGGGACAGTGATTGCTCAAAAAGTTTTGAAAATAGTTGACTGTGAAATTTTTTGTGTATGTTCTGTATAGTAGTTAAAGTGCTTTAACTTCCAGATTTATCAATCACGGTTTTATTAGAAAATTTACAGTCCCTTATGTAAATATAATCGCTGTATTTTTTAGCAATTTCATATAACTAAGATAAAGTGCTCTTATTTTTGTAAAAATTAAAATATCTCTTATCCTAAAGGTCATTTCAAAAGTGAATAACATAGCAACACATTAGAATTGAAAATTTTTTCATAAACCTTTGGTACAAAATAAGCCCGTTTATGTTTTTTTTTTGTGCAAATTTTTACCCATTTTTTCCCATTTTCTTAATAATAATTTCTTTTTCTCTTCTTAATTTTAGCATGTTTCTCTTAAAATGTATTAAACAAATCTAAAAACCACACACACACAAAATCCCCTCATCTCCATTTTTTTTAAAAAACAAGTTGTCGCAAGTAGTCGGATACTACTACACCTTAAATAAAGCTTTATAGTAAGACTAGCTGAAATGCCCGTTCTTCGCACGGGTTAAGTGTTAAAAACATAAATTCATCTATTATAGCAATTATAATATTTTTAGTGAGGATAAACCCTCTATGAAAAAAGTAGTAAAACCAAAAATTAAAAATATTTTTTTTCAAATGAATGTTCTCACTATAAATAATTTTAAACAAATTGCAATTTTACCTCAAAGTAAATAATAATTTAACAAAAACAAATATTTCAATGTAAGAGAGAAAATTAGCAAGTTGAAGAGTAAATAGATATGAATGAATGCAAATATAAATAAAAATTATTAAAGAAAAAGTGATAGCAGTTGTAAGTTTATGCTATGGGAACTATGGGTGAAACAACCTGCAATAGATGAACCGAAAGAAAAAATTAATGATGATAAACTGATTCACTAAATGCTATCAAATAAAAAATATTAGGAAGCCTTCAACTGAAAAAAAAATTAAATTAGCATTGCACCCATACCTCATATAATACTATCTAACATCTCTGCAATACATATAATATAGAGTATTAGATGTAATTCAATACTAAAAAAATTTAATTAGTATGAACTAAAATTAAAATCTACCTAAAACGGGTCCCCGTTGAAATAGTCCAGAACCAACAACAGTACTAAATGAAACAAATAATAAACCATATTGTTAAAAAACACATTCTTAAAACAATACTTTTTTGCAATATTTCTATTAAAAATTATAATTTGATTGCAAAGAGCAAAAGAATGAGTATACATACAATGATAAATAACTATAGTAATAATTAAAATACATATATTGTATATGGACAGTATGATAACATAAAATATGCATATGATCTCCAAGAAACTACGTGAGGAACAGATTATCAAAAGCAACGTAAAATCATTTCAACACTGAATTTTAAAGAAACCCAGAGGGAAATATGAGAAAATCTTTTCAAGGTGCATCCTTTATCTGTGCAAACATTTTTGCGACCACACTTGATACAGTTTTCTGATTTGCAAGATTGCCAGAAGCAAAGTTAAGTTATGATGAAAAATCTGGTCAAAATGGAATTCCAAAGAAAATATGAGATTATTTCAAGGTCACCTTATAATAGTTTCAGCAAATAGCTTTTTGTTAAATGTATGACTTTTTCTCATTTAAAACAAAAATTAATTCTTATCGGTCATAAGGCAAAAAAACAGCGACACGCAAAAAAAAAAACATGGTACATACTGGTTCCTCATAAATATGAAGCATTATCTTCACGATATTAACAACATGTTAAGAGCAATTAGTTTGAATTCAGTGTCATTTTCTTTCTGTTATATTTAAAGCAATATTCTCTACATCGAACAAAATATTGAATATGCTGATGAAGGAATTATTATTAGGAAGGATGAATATTTATCTTCAACAACAGAAAATGGCATCGATATGTAAAGCATACAACATTTATATGTAAAAAATGTATACAATGCATGTGTATATATACAATCTGCATATGAACAGATTTGTCAGAAGGAAAATTACTTTGATGAGCATTAAATCGCATCCATAGTTTCCGTGTTCATCCATAATTTTTCTAACAGATGTTTTTTTTTTTTTTTTTTTTGTGAAGAAATGGACATGACAAAAAAAAAATTCTGGTGAGAAGTGAAGGTGTAGTTTCATTGATTGTAAAAAAAACCCCTTTGATATTTGTGTCATGAATAGGTAATCATGATCGAAGATTCTGTTTACAAAAGGCCTCACAAATTATTATTAGGCTGAAAAATAGACTTTTTGTGCGAGTCTTTGTATCACATAATTACTGTACCAACAATGATACGCAAGAAAAGGATAGTTCAGAAAAAATAAAACTGTGACACTGAAATAGGAATTATAACATCAATTTAAATTAAAACATTATCTAAAACAGAAAAAGTAAGCCTTAATTTTGATAAAATTGCCATAAAGTTTTGAACAATAAAAAACACACAGCAGAAAATCTTAAATATTTAAAATTGAAATAAAAGAAACAAATAAATATAAAAGCAACCTTACATATAGTATAGAAATTATAATATTAATTCAAACCAAAAGCTACTTTAAATAAATAAAGATTTGATGAAACTACCATAAGCAAAATCTTATACGTGAATATAAATTCAAACTAAAATCACAATATTGACAATCTCAATTAGTTTGAATTGAGTGTCATTTTCTTCAGTTGCATTTTTCTACTTTTTTTGTTACAATGAAAAAACATGGAATCTGCCAATAAAGGAAAATGGTACTTATGTATTGGCGTCATTGCAGCAAAATTTGCACCACAATATCAAAATAACAGATTCTTATATGGGAAAAAATCAAATTTTGGTGAAAAAAGAGCCACTTTGACTGTAGTGACTAATACATTAGTATCAGGAAAAACAGTACCCTTTTTTTAACAAAAGGAAATGTAGGAACTTAAGATTTTATTGACGAATGCCACTGTTCAAAATTACGCGCCAAGTTGGCAACACTGATTTCACATGTGTTGTACGCATTAAATTGGCAACCATGTGTTTTGTTTCATGTAATGTCTCTTTATGGTTGCAATAATATGTAAGAACTGAAATATCATAGGAAGATTTTTTTGGTACTTATGTATTATTGCAACAATTGCCAACTCTATTAATAACTCAAGTTGACAACAGCAATAATTTCCTATGTGTTGTCCGCACTGAATTGGCAACCATGTGCTTCGTTTCATATAATGCCATCATAGGTTGCGATAATACATAAATACTTTTTTTTTTTGACCAAATGGTCATGCTGACTTAGTTTCACGCTATACATAGCCTAAATATAACCGCAGATTGATAGCATCACTAATTTCAGTTTAACAAAAAGAAAACCTCATACATAAATAAAATTTATATTAGCCTTTGTATTCTTACATATTAGCATCACCACAACCAAATTGGCACAAAGCAAATCACGCTATGTTCACCAAAATCTGACTAATTTTTTTAAGACTGTATTCTGATAGGAAGATACATCAGTCTTCCAGCTAAACATGTTATATATTTTTTCAATAACTAAATTAGTTGAATATACATTGTTTTACCTTATTTTTGGTATGATTATTCCGAACCTTTTCTGGGTTTAGATTTAATTCTGTCATTTCTTTTCAACTTAAAAATTTGATTTATTTTGTATGTAGTCAATTGTAATACCTATTTTGATTTAAGGCTGTGTCAGGTTTATTATTCTATTTTCATTTTGACCTTTATATGTATACATTTGATTCTTCTGTACTGTTTCTGGTTTTAGATTTTATATAGTCATTTTTTCCCAGCTTAAGAATTTCTGATAACTCAAGTGTTGCTTTCAAAATTTCGATTCAATATAAGAAGAAACAAACACATAGGTATCCAAGTTTTTGCCACTGAACCGCATGTTTTTAACAGTTTGAAAATTCTCACCAAAATACAGCAAAGAGATATCCCTTATGAAAAATCTGGAAACCGAAAGAACAGAGTTCAGAAGCGGAGCAGTAAGTCCTAGGGTTCAACATGGCAGTTTTATATGCTTCGCCAGATGAGTAGTTGTTTAATTCATGATCAAGTGTAAATACCTTAAATCTATTCCAGTTGTTGATAATAAATGAACCAACAACAATAATACTGGATTGCACACAACAAATAAGAAATTGAACTGAAGAGACAGAAGCCATCACTATCATTTGGGACAACTTGGCAAGGGGATGTATCATACCTAAAATTCAACAGCTCATATACTTGGGTCATTGTTTAGAACATATTAATCAACATTAACAATTGAAAATAATTACCTCTAATGGTAGTTCATAAAATAAACGTGGCACTTAACCTAAAATAGTAAACACAACATTTAAACAAACATCTAAACAATCAGCATTAACAACTGAAAACCATAAAATTGCATATTAAACCAATTCAATTTAGAATTACTGTAAAAAAAAATTATAACATGAAACCTCTGACCACAAAAAAAAATCAGAAATTCTGGAAGATAAATGACATAATTTAATCTAAAACCACAAACAATACAGAAGAATCGAATGAATACATGTAAAGGTCAAAATGAAAAAATAATAAATGTGATGCTGCCTTAAATCAAAACAGAAATTACAATTGACTATACACAAATCAAAAATTTTTAAGCTGAAAAAAAAAATTAAATCTAAACCCATAAATGGTTCGGAATAATCATTCAAAATATAAGCAAAACAAAAGTGTATATTAAACGAATTTAATTTAGTTATTGAAAAAATACATAATAGGCTTAGCTGGAAAACCAATGCATCTTCCAACTGTTATATACTGTTATCAAATTAGTGTTACCAATCGCAAAAATAAAATTTAGAAAAAACATTTTCTTAAGATGATTTTTTTCGAAAAACAACTGTAATTCCTCCACTAAGAGTTAAAAAAACGAATAAATACAACCATAAATAAGTATATTTACTATAAAATGTGTTGAAATTCCCCCCAAAACAGCTCGAAACATTAATTTTCGCAAAGTTAAGACTTGGCATGGCTGATGACGTCATATCTCCATTTAACTGAAAAATCGCACAAAAATTGAATTTTTAAAAAATCTAAAGTGAATTTCGAAAAAAACTCTTCGAGGTTAATAGCATAACGACCTATAGCTTCTACATGCCAAGTTTCATACATCTGGGTTGCTTAATTTCGCTGGAATAGCTGAAACACACAAACACACAAACTCTTTCTTTTATTAGTATAGATTAAGATAAGAGAGATTGTGACGGGTTTTTTAAAAGAAATCCCACTTTAAAACGGATGTTTTTGAAAAAAAAAATACTTCCTTCATAATTAAAATAAACACACTTCTAGACATAGATTTAAAACACAGACATATGTTAAGTTTTAGTGTAAACTTAATAAAATGGAAATATTTTTTCAAACATCAAATTATTTTTTTTCCGGCAAAAAAGAAATCGAAGGAAGTATTTTGTGAGAGGAAAAAATGGCACACAACTTCGAAATTTTATTTTAAGAAATCTTTAATTTGATCTTATGCATAATACCTCTCGTATAACGTTAGATGATATTCATTAATCGAGAAGTTAAAAATGTATTGAATTCTTATGCGGCTTTCATTTTAGACTATTAAAAATGTTTGAAAAAAGTTTTTTTTAAAGAAACACGTCTTTTATATGCGCAAGCGTAATTTGTAGCATGCATTTATCGATTTAGTGTCCAAAAACAAATCAGAAAGGAACTCGAACATTTTCATTAAAGTAATATATAAAAAATGTTTGTAGTTACAATCGGTTAAAATGATACAAGAATACAATCCCACATGACATAAAAAAGTATATTGTGACAATTAAACCTTAACAGCAAATATTTAATCTTCAATCTTCGAAAATCAATTCGTCAAAGCATATTATATTTATGCCTACTTTTTGGAGACATGTTAATGTCCACTTATATACATACACTGGCCAATGAATTAGAAATCCAAGATCAAAATCTTATTGGAATACTTTTTGCCAGTGGCGTAACGGAGATTATTAGGGCCCCCCCCCCCTGCAAAGTTTTAGATTCCAAGCCCAAATACATACTTAGAGTCAGTCAGGCTTTGGGCCCAAATCCTTACCTCCCCCCCCCACCTGCAATGTGGGCTTTTTGCAGGAATAACTGCTCTGATTCATTTGGACATCGAATCTACATGCTTTTGCATTTAAGTCCAGAGAATACAATGCATTGGCTATGCAGCTTTTTGGATCATGTAAATTAGATGGAAGACGAGAGTGCTGCCGTATGTGTCTTTCCACCCCACCCCCCATTTTCTATGGGGTTAAGACAGTGGCGTAACGGTGAACATTAGGTCAACGGTCAGTTAGGCTTTGGGTCCCTAGAATCCCTGGGCCCTTCCGCAATCGGGGGTTGCGGGGTGTGTACGTTACGCTACTGGGTTAAGATCCGGGCTGGGCGGTGGCTAGGAAAGGTGTAGGAACACTTCCGGCTCAATGTATTGCTGCATTATCGTCCACGAAGTATCCGTCTCCATCAGGGTAAAAATGCAACATTGTAGGGTGTACTTGATCTGCCGATATATCTAGGTATCTCATGGCTGTTAGTTTATCCTCTTGGAACACCAGAGAACTGCTTCCATGCCAACAGAACATGTCCCATGTCATGCTACTCCCATCAGACCCTTGCACAGTGCAAGCAAGGCAAGATGGATCCATGGCTACAAGGGATTCTCTCCAAATTCGACGTCTGTCATCAGCGCAAAATAAAGCGTAGCGTGATTCTTCCGATCACATTATAATGGCTACTATTTGAGTTCTTCTACTAATCTTCTTGGAGAAACTATTCTTTAACTGTGATTTTGTTTAAAAGCCGCTTTCCATAGAGATGACTTGATTTTACGAAAATATAACTACTACTTAAACCCTGACTTTGGGTGTGGGATGTGAATGGTTAATCGTTGGTCGTTAAGCGTGAAATCTAAAAATTGGAAAAGGTGAACTGCGACTGGGAGGTCACGCATCCTGAAATGGATATTCATTGAACAATCCACTTGGAGTTGTGGAAATAAATAACCTTGGAGCTGACCGAGCTGTTAGGGTTCGAAAAGGATAGGCACAAGGAGCTCCAGCTGAAACTAAGGGATTTTCAATAATCTTGTAAATCAGATTAAGAGTTAGGATTTCAGATTACTTCCAGAGCTAAGCAATAAAGTTGCCTATTTTCCTAAAGTGTTAAACATAGAATATATATAAAATTAGCTATTTTAACACCATTTTATAAGCTTCACTTGTATGTAACGGAATTTTTGAACTCAATTTTTACCCAATTTAAAAGGTCAGATTAATTCGAAATTTTACTCACTTGTCCGGGACTGATGACAATACAATAATTTAATAATTTTGCTCTATTGTCCTGATCAGGATTAACGATTTCCCATTTTCAGATACCATCCCGCATCTGGCGACTAACTTTAGATCCCGTTTCCAGATTTGGCAACTAAAAGATTTAGTTCGATTAACTATAAAAGGGTGTTTTTTAGTTTTTTTAAAACTATAATTAATTATTTATTTAAGATCATGTCTGCTTTTTCTAATAACCCTTTTACACTCCAGACCTTTGGGCCGCGATAATATTGCTCGTTGGCAATCCTCAGATGTCCAGATTTGCAGTGTGTCTCAGATGACATCACTGCAAACGAGTTTTTGCTTTTCGGGCAGAAATTAATGGTTTTCTCACAGGCACCAACTATGCATCCTTATCCTCCTATCCTCTGCAATTCTCTGCGCATGATTCGAGCTGAAATCTGTTGTGAAGAGTCTTGGTTGACGATTTGTGTCAGTTGAAGCACAGGAGAGTGCCTGTCCTTCCGTACAATTCATCCGAGACGGCACCCCGATCACGCTCTAGGAAAAATGTGCTCGAACCGCAGTTGCATCTTCTAGATAAGGACTGTGGGTTCTGCTTTTAGCTCTTGAAAATCTTTGATACGGCTACTTTTGAGAATACAGTGAAATTTTTGCTGTCTTCGAAATCGTGGCCGCTGCTAAACGGGCACCAACAATAAGACCTTTTTCAAATGGTGAAAAATCTGTCGTTTTTGCCATTTTACTTCATTGATTGTGAAAAGCACTTATACACCTTACTTATACTAGCATTCTAACTACGTGCAACCCATATCATAAAAAAATTGCGTACTTCCTCATTAGCATGCATTCAAATTCAAATCTCAATTTCTAATTCATTGACTAATGTGTGTATATACACACACGCATTACTCAAGAACTGATTTTCTTCATCAAACCATTCAAACTCGTAAAGGTAAAACAAATTGAACTTCTGTTCTTAAATGCAAAGTATTGATTGGAAAGACGTGAAAATTAAAGGAATTACATACTGTTGGACCTTCACTTTTCGAAAGTTAGATCCCTTTATTTTATCTGTCTATAATTCAGAAAGGATGGCACACACTTCTCAAATAACAACACTTCACAACTATCTTTACATAGATACAGGATACTATTAAAGTTGCACGTTAATTAAAATGCTGGGGATCACATTTCCCAAGGGAAACTCGCAATATGCCGCATGCCTTCGTTCCTTCTTTCTCTCTCTTTTTGGTATAAGTACTATACGAGAGAGGAACATATAGTCCTTTCCAACCCCAATATCCTATAGTTGAAAGTCAAAAGTAACAGTGAAATGCTTTCAAATTATCCATGTAAAAAAAGTTTCATCAATTTGATACTATAGGCTATGAATAAACAGAATCACTTTGAAATTAATTAAAATATTTGTGTTATTGAAAGTTAAAGTTGGAGGCGGTGTTGGAGTAAAGAGGCGGAGCGAGTCCTAGCCAATCCAGTTTCAGCAAAGTACTTCGTGTGTGTAGATTAGAAAAGCTTAGGGTGGGGAAAAATTAGAAGGCTTTGATTCCGAGAGAGACTCTTCTGGGATTGACTGACCAGAAGGTTCAGCTATTTTGCATTTAAGTTGGATAGAGAAGATCAACCAGTCATTGAGTAACTAGCAGTTTATGCAAATCGAAATGCATATCAGAGAATTCAACATTAAGATTTATTTAAATTAACTGAAGTAAGAGATAAATAATTTAAATAAGAATTAAATAAATACAAGATCAATTCAGATAGATCTAGGTCTGTGGAAAATTATATCCGATGATAGTCATTTTTTGATACTCAGGATCGATTAATTGGTTTAGTTATTAATTTTATTAAAGAATTTAAAGCATTTCTCCTTATCTTTTGCCTTATTGTAGGTAATTTACTCACTGTTCAGAGTCAGAGTTTCTCATGAGCCAGCGAGCATTTAAGATTTGTCTGGTTATTAGATTCGGAGCTCTTTCTAAGTAATTAATGTGTGATTTTGTTGTAGTCCCCCACAGGGAAGGCATAGGTAATCATAAGTCTTTGGAATATGGAAAAACTTTAGCACACTTTCATATTCCCGAGCTCACAAAGCTTTTTCCACAATTGGGCTATGATCATACCAGCCCGTTTTCATCAACTGTTAGTGATTCAAAACTACAAAGTTCACCGTCAAAAATCCCACGCAGGATTCTAGTGTATTGCTAATTTAATTAAACTAAATCAAACACCCATTTTCAGGATATTTAATTTAATAGATTTAATGATCCTTTTATTCTCACTTGAAC
Organism: Trichonephila clavata; assembly: GCA_019973975.1. NCBI lineage: Eukaryota > Metazoa > Arthropoda > Arachnida > Araneae > Nephilidae > Trichonephila > Trichonephila clavata. The sequence goes on along the minus strand of BMAO01019168.1, from coordinate 17,335 downwards.
CTTCGCTTGAGCTCGTTTATAGGTTTACTTTTGCTATTCTTGATTGCTCATTTTGTTATAATTAACGAAAGTAGTTCTGAAACCTTTCAAACATACCGCTAAAATACAGTTTTTATAAGTAGTGATCATAAAAACCTTTTCCGTTTTGTTGCGATAATTTTTATGCATTGGAAACAGTGGCGTAACGTACACCCCCGCAACCCCCGCACTACGGGGGGCCCAAAGCCTGACTGACGCCCTTCATGTAGATTTTCTCAAAATTCGCTTTCGATTTTTTAAAATCCAACTTTTAAGCGGTTTTCCAATTGGCGATCTAATGTCATTCAAAATCAAAATTTCAATGCGCTCATTAGTTATCTTTGATCCAATAACCAAATCAAAAAACATTTTGTTTGATGTACTGTAATCCCAGCGACGAGAGATGCTTTTCTTTAGTAGCGTTTTTTTCAAACCCAAATTATTAACCGATAAAATAAAAGTCAGACGGAGAATCGGGGATATAATGCTGGGAAGATAAAGAAATAATCCCTATTTATTATAGTATACTTTACATTAGCAGTAGAGAGAAAAAAAGACATGATTTACTTTCTACCGAAGTTGCAGAGTAACTTATTGGAAACTTTAGTTCCCATTCCCCTCGTGTATTTCATTTTCTTTTAGCGAAGTCGTAAATAACATACATCTGTTATACCTTTTTCACTTGAAATAGTATTACGATACTTGGAAAACCATAGAGAGCATTTAAATAATAATTTGGTCAGATTTATGAGTATTCAATCAAATAAAGCATAAGGAGAAACTTTCACAAAATGGCTTTCATAAAGAACAGGCATATCTATTTTTATATTTAATGCACTTAAATTTAGGGTGTGTTCCTTAACAATAAAAACATTTCCACATCTCTCACTTCTCTCTTTCATAATTAGAACTGTATTTTTTTAACGGAATTTAATATTTTGGTTCAAAAAATGGTATTTTGTCAGTTGGACAAGAAGAAACGCGGCTTTTAAATGAGTGGAGTTAAAAAAAATTTCCAAAACTTATCCAATTTTGCACATTTACTATTTATATTATACTCCTTTTCCTTTCGAATTTTTCGAAAGGAAAAGGAGTATAATATAAATAGTAAATGTGCAAAATTGGATGTTTTATATCTGCAAGTGCATAATCTTGTGCAAGTACTATTAATAGTAATACTAGTGAACCTGATTAACAAATTATGGAAATGAAAATTAATTCACTAGAAAAAACACAATTTCGGACATTTCAGCTGATAAGGATATTATATCTGAAGAAAGTTGTCGTAAAGAATAAAGTAAGCAATATATTTTTTCTTTCACAAGAATTTGAAAACGAAAATTATTTTACAGTTTTCGTGTCTTTCTTAATGTATTGTTTTTATTTAAGTTACCAGGTTATCTTTTGACTGTTGTTAGAGATATTTTCCATTTTAATAAATACCATAAATACTCTCTAATGTTAAAGGTTATTTACTTCGTTTATTCAGACTCAGTTTGATTATGTATTCAGTTATAAGTTTACTGTTTAAATATTTTTAGGTGATGTGTATCGGTACATTATGTTGATTTTGTAATCCTGTGACGGGTCTATCCACGTTAATTTCCAAACTAATCCTCTTGGGTAACTTTGGGGCCAGCATTTATTCTATTTCACAGCCTCTTCCAGAAAAACACGAGATAGTTAAATGCTAATTAATTCGACTACATAAAGTCTAGATTTTGTAAATGTTAGAGTGAGAGAGAGAAGGAATTGCCAAACTAAATGTAAGTATCGTCTACGGATCACTTCAACAAGCTTAGCGCGTATTTGATAGTATTATAGCACAGTCTAAGATTAATCATGAAGGGAATCAAATTAAGTATCGACCTGAGGTGGTTAGCAAGAGTTCGTCTCCTTGTCAATTCTGATAGCTGAGATTACTTAGACGGGAATATTAGGGTTGAATGTTAGATTTGAGTATCAGGATTAATCTAGGTATTAGATAATCACTCCAAGGTTTCCACTTATAGATTGAACGTGTGCTTGTTAATTGTGATCGTCTGTCTACAATAAATAATTATTGTTATGGCTTTTGTTGGTAATGATATGTTTCCTTCCACACCAGGCGGGTCCGGCAATGTGAACCCAGTCCAAGATAGGACTGGGGCACAACAATGCCACCCAATGAGTTTGTCCTCAGGACATTTTTCCCTTAACCCCGAGATGGGAGTCGGATCCAGTTTTAGGCTCTTGCCTGATATTTTTTTTCTGGTGTTGAAAATATAGAGGAATTTTTGGAATATATTGACAGTAATGTTAAGTTTTACGAGATACCTAATAATTTGGCATGTTATTATCTTAACCCCTTCTCTGTCAGATTTTTTTTCGAATTTCTGGTCCAAAAAAAACATTTTTTTTTTATTGCTGAAATTTAATATGTAACTCTAGTTTAAATTTAAAAATGCAATTTTTTTTGTCAGAAAGCAGTTTTTTTCTAGACTTAAGGGTGGTCCAATATATTATATCTCGTCTACTGATCTCCAGTTTTCACTGCAATGCATCAAGATTTAGGCTTAAGAAAATATACTCTGATACTATATTTATTTATGTTATTGCTTTGAGGTTAATATTTGAGAAATAAAAGTAACACAAAAAATATGTACATAAAATAACTTTTAAAATTATGTAAAAAATATTTCGGAAGAAAGGAGTAAACAATTTTTCATCATTTGACCAATACCACTGTTCAACTGGCTTTTTTACTATGCCCTGCATGATCCAAATACACAATAAAATTCTGACCTCTTCCTTACAAGTTGCACGCCATTCCCGCTGCTTTGAATGCATTTTAGATTTCTGGGAATGAAAGCATTGTTCAACATATAAATTAGTTTCCTCCACTATCAGCTGGAACATAGAACCATCGAAAAAATACTCAAAATATTGAATCAAATTATCATCACTAAAGTTTACCAATATATTCCAGGGTTTTCTGTAAAATCAAAACGAGGAGTAGCAGGACACACTGTTTTCTCTTCTACCCACATCCTGGCTGAGCTTATATCATCATCTTCAGGTTCACTAGACTCAGAAAAAATATCATCAGTTGATAAATCAGAGCTATCATCTTCCGAATTAGAAATATTAAATTCACTGTCCTCAGACTCACTCTCCGAATCCATCATAAAAGCAATTTTGACGTGTAAAAATTACACTAGCGAGAGCGAATTTATAGAAAGTACAAAAATATTCTGTTTTGGTTCGAGCGGGAAATCTTGCTTGGAAAATTGTGAAAAAAGTAGTACTAGTAGCGCCAACTCTTAGAAATATTCGGAAATACAAAAAATAATCTCAAAATTCACAGAGGCGTCTGCGTAGCGACCAATTCAATTTCAGTGATGAAATTCTTTCCTTCGTCGCATGACATGCGACGCCGACCATACGGGCACGAAATTGCCAAACGTATGAGATGCGACGCCGACAGAGAAGGGGTTAAAGGGCGTCTCCGAGGCCGTGCGTTAGACTGGTTCGATGTCTTGGGATCTTCGATAGTGAAAGGAAGTGCTACGGATTTCGCGCAATTGAAAGAAGCTTTGACAGACAATTTTCCAGTGGTTAGGAATAAGACTGAATTGCAAGTCAAGTTCTATTCGTCGTATCAGGGTCACGGTCAGGCTCCGTCTGATTTTATTTACAGCCTCCACAAAATACATAAAAAATTGGGATTAAATATGTCGGAAGATAGTTTGATCTAACATATTGTTGCCTGTTTGGAACCACAATTGATGGAATATATAGAGATTAGAAATCCATCTACTCAATTGCAGTTGCTTCAGATGATATCTAAGTACGAGGACAGATATTTGAGGAGAGACAATCCGCGTTCGAGCAATAATAATAGTGAAAGACGGGCTTGTGATGTGAGTAGGAGGTCTACCGAAGGTCGTACTAATAGAAGTTGGAGAGATACTGGGGTAGTTGAACGTCAAAATGATAGGAGACAGGGATATAGAACTTCCTATGGGACGAGACCCAAGAGGAATTATGATAATCAAGGGTTCGAGAACAGGAACCGTATTGATAGGAATGATCGCAGATTCGAGAATCGTGGTGGAAGAGATCAATATAGAAATAGTGGTCCGAATGATAATTTTGAACTGGGGTCGAATAATCGATGGAATAAGGGTAGTCATAAAAATTTAAACTTTTTAAGCGCTCGAAATCAAGATCGATCGCAGGTTGATGAGAACCCTCCAATAAGGGTTTCTGCTTTAAGGATGTCCCCTGTAGAACTCCCGTATGTGCCAATTTTAGTGAACGACATCTTCACTAAGTCATTATGGGATACTGGAGTAGAGAAGTCGTTTATCTCTGAAGAAACATATAGGGCATATTTTTCTTATAAACCAACAAAAAAAATCAAATGCAAAAATTATAAGGGCTCAGGGAGCCTGTTGAAACAATGTAGTGACAATAGAATTAGAAATAAGAATTAGAGAATTCACAAAAAAAATGCGCTTTTCACATATTAGCAGATCTCAAATATCCGTGCATTTTAGGTGTCGATTTTATACGAAATGCGAAGATTACCATGAATTTCGAGGAAAAGTCTTTAGCGATTCCGGATTTACAAATCGAAGAGGTAAAAATCGTTGAGGAGAATGTAGAAATTGATCTTTCGAATTCAAAATTAGAACAAAGTCAAAAAAGAGATTTAAAATCGTTATTTAATAGTTTTAAAGACCTATTCTCCGACAAACCAGGTCTTACTCATGTATTATATCATGAAATCGATGCAGGGAATAGCCCTCCAGTTGTCTCCAGACCGTATAGGTATGACAGGGTTAAGCAAGGTGATATAAAGTTAAGTGAAAGATTAGATATAAAGCATGTCAAAACAGTAGTGTATCGACCTCAGTCAAATCGAACAGAACGTGTTAATCGAGATTTACTACAAATGATTGCTTCTTTTGTAAATTATAATTATGAATCCTGGGATAAGTTTCTAAATGAATTCGCGTACGCATTAAGAACGGCAGTCCATGAAACCACGGGAAAGAACTCAGCAGAATTATTTTTGGGCAGGAAATTTATTACCCCATTTCAAAAATTTGTGATGGTGACAGATGGTACAGAATTTGTGGTTGGGAATATTGAAAAGGTGTTTGAGGAAGCTAGGCAGAATATAATGAAAAAGGAAGAAAAGTGGGCGAAATATTACAATAAAAGGAGACGCGAAATTAACATTAAGGTGGATGATTTAGTGTTGGTTGAAACTCACCCTATTAGTTCAGCCAGTAAAAAGGTAGTTGCTAAGTTCTGTCCTAAGTTTGAGGGTCCTTTTAGAGTTGTGAGTGTTAAAAACAATAATGTTGTAATTTGGAAGGCATTTAGAAGAACTACAGTCAATATAGATCAGGTTCGAATTTACCATCAGAGAAAAAGTGATGAAAGTTTAGTGGAGGTAGATTGTTCAGTTAGTGGAGGATCCGAATATCAATCGAGTAGTTTTGAGAATGGTAGATATGGGTTAAATAGGTCACAAAGTTCTAAGAGTAATGAGTCTGGTGAAAGACAGGAGAGGAATGAAAATTATAGAGTAGGGAATAAAATAATCAGAGAGTGACAAAAAGGAGCGGACACGGGCTGACCAAGGGTCGGTGTAAGAGGGCGATATCTGACTCACTATCCGAGGTGATAAAAAAAAATGAAAAACCAACACTCCAGAAGATGCAAGAGAAAAAAGGAATCACTTCCAGAGGAGCCGAGGAGTAAAAGAGCACATATCCACAGAGAAGTCTACAAACGAAGGCTCCCGTCCTCCATCTCGTCAAATCTGCAAACAAGGAAGAAAAACAAAGTATAAGATCGCTACAGTAGACAAGTTCCAGAAAAAAATCGCCAACAACTACGAAGGAGACAACAGAAAAGGTCCAACTTCAGCAATTCCAAAAACGGCAGAGAAGTCTATGGGAAAGTGAGATCAAGATCACCAATAGGATCATTTACAGGCCACGAAAGATCCACCCGATCTAGAAGAGATCAAGAAGGACGAGTTCACAACTACAACTTGAGGAGTCGCCGAGACTATAGATCAGACTGCCAGGAGAGAGTCAACCCAACAGAAGGTCCACGTCATTGGAGGTGCAGGTAGGAGACATTAAAGAAAGAAGAGGAGCAAGATAGGTTGTATTGTTTCATTTATATTTTTACTGACAGGCAGTCGGTTGAATTTTTGCAAGAAGCAAGTCTCGTTTTGTAAATAATTTTGTCTAATGCAAAAGTCTCACTACGTTGAGTGAAATGACCTTTTGTATATTCAAATATATTCTAAATTTTGGAAGGCATATGTATGTTTACATTTGTTTACCTTATCCAAAGGCTTGACTAAATGTGCGAGAATTCATTGTATTGTTTGTTTATATTGAATATTTTGAAAATTGTATATAATTGTGTATATATAAACATATTGAAGTGCATATTAGTATATATCTGGTTTTTGGGACTCGCGGCGTAGAGAGAGGAAATTAACCATAACACTAACAGCGCTATGCGATTGGAATGGGAGTTTTATTTTTAGAAACCAGATAAAATTTGTAAAGTACTTGACAAGTTAAATATGTGTGAATTCAATGTTGTTGTGTATAAAGTGTTCAAAATTTTTTTTGTACGTCCACTGATCCAGTTCTTATTTCAGGGTGGCTGACCCTGATGTTTTGAAGATTATGTGTTGAAGATAATAATTCTGTAATTCAAGATATATTTAAAATATCTAAGATTACGGGTTGTGTACGGCCGGGTTTTTCCCTCCAGTGGGAAGTTTTTCCTTGGTCCTCACCCAAATGGGGTACACCTTATATAATGAATGTAAAAGTTAAAACCTGGGAGTGATTAAATTTTGATTTAGTAGTTTTGAGTGTTTCTTTAGCGTATCTATATCTATATCTATATAAATAAATAAAATTGAAGTGTCTGTTTGTAATTTCAAATTAGCAGCTTTTTACTAAATGCATTTAAAGGTATGTAAGGTACTTATATCAAAAAATCAATTTTTAAAATTTTTGTCTGTCTGTCTGTCTGTTTGTTCCGGCTAATCTCGAAAATGGCTGGTGCAATTTTAAAAATTCTTTGACCAATGGAAAGCTACATTATCAGCGAGTAACATAAGGTATATTTTATCTCCGTATTCCTACGGGAAAGGGAACTACGCGGGTAAAACCGTGGGACGTTGCTTACTCCCCGCCAAGTTGGCGCAAAATTATGCATTTGGTCAATAATAGAAATTTTAATAATGGAAATTTCTCACATTTATAACACAGTGAATTGAAACACAGTGTAATTTAGCATCTTTACAAAAAGCAATTTTTTAAATAGTTTTTTATTAAACGTATAACGTTTATTATACGTTACGTTTGTTAAATGTCAAACTCAAACTTTGAAAAATATCGCCAAGTTGGCAAGAAGTTCTCTATTCCGACAATCCCAGATATTTTAATGCAAATTTTCTACCACATTTTAAAAAGGGAAACGAAATAAAGTTTTAGCGAATTGCGCGCGTGATATTGAAAATTTTATGGAATATTAATTGACAGTTTCATAAAAAGTTTTGATTTTTCGAATGTTTATCACTTTGTATCTTTTTAAAATCTAATTATAAAATATTCACATTTTGCACAAAATTTTTCACTTATGCTGAACCTAGATATTTTACGTGGAAGAATTACTTTGAAGATATACTAGATAATACTATAGAGGAGAAGCCATACAATGTCACTCGCCGAATAAAATTAGGGAGCTTTACGCAATACTTATTTCATCTTCGGTCTTTCTAATCCTCAAACCTTTTGGAAAAAGTACAAAGACTACATGGCGGAAGATATTTTACAGCAAATACAAGCAAATATGCCATTCAATCAACACATCTACAACGAAACGCAATAAAGGTTTTCAAAATGGTTGGGAAGAAGCTACATGATTTTGGAATGATTATTCCTAGACGTGTCGACGGAAATGGCTTCGATAATGAAATTGCTTGAGAATTAAACTACGATTTTATAGCATTGCAACACCAAGCAACAGAATTTATCCCTCAATTAACTCCAGAACAAAGTCACGTTTTCCAACAAGTGTTACTCAAAATAGAATCCGGCAGTGGTGCACTCTTTTTTCTCGACGCCCCTAGATGAACCGGAAAAGCTTTTTTGCTTAACTTATTATTAATTACCATCAGAAAAACCCAGAAGATAGCAGTTTCTATGGCTTCTTCGGGTATAGCCGTGACTTTACTGACCAATGGTCGTACTGCAAATTCCGTTTTAAAATTATCGCTTAATCTTGCATTTGAAGATTCACTCATCTGAAATTTCAGAAAAAATAGCTCTCAAGCAGGATGCTTCCATAATGCAAGCTTTTAGTGTGGGATGAAAGTACAATGTCTCACAAGAAAGTTATAGAAGTGTTAAATCGGACTCTTCAGGATTTACGAGATAGTACAGATATTATAGGAGGAATGGTACTTTATTATATATTGGCTGGTGAATTTTCAAAAACTCCCCCTGTAATCCTGTCGCAGCTGAAATCAGTCTCTATTAAATCATCAAGCTTATGGGCAAAATTTGAAAAATTAAGTCTGAAAACGAATATGAGAGTGTATCTTCATAATGACGTAGATTTGGAACATTATGCAGAGACGCAATTGAAAATCAGTTATGGATGTTTGGACGCAAATGCTGGAGGTTATATTTTACTTCCGAAGCATTTTGTAATGTAGAAGAGAAAATGATGTAAATCTTATTGCTCAAATTTACCCGGGCTTGCAACAAAATTTAAATTGGGGTCAGTGGTTGCGCTCAAGATCAATATTGGTGCCTAACAATGACATTGTCCATAAAATCAACATTGAAAATTTAAACGACGTGTGGGGGAGGGGGGAAATGAAGAAATATTTATCAATGAATACAATCATGGCTAAAGAACAAAGTACTTCATATCCCACGGAGTTCTAAATTTCACTTGAACTTTCGCGTGTACCCTCACATAAACCTCAATTAAAATTAAATGTACCAGTTATGCAAAATCTCGATGCTTCTCGACTATGTAAAGGAACGAGGCTTTGGATCACAAAACTGATGCAGAATATACTTCGATGCCAATATTTTAACATATGTCAAGAAAAGGGATAGTGTTATCATACCTCGAATTCCAAATATTTCCACTGACCTACCTTTTCAACTCAAACGATTTCAATATCCCCAGTTTTAATGTTGCTATTAACAAAGCTAACATTTCAGGTAGCAGGGGTGCATTTGGAAAAGCAATTTTTTTACCATGGCCAAATATATGTAGCCTGATCGGTGTGTCCAATGCCCAAATCTTCACATATTTGCAACTGACGGAAGGACATATAATATGGTATACAGTTCTGTTTGAGTCTATATTAAACGTAGATACTTTCGATTTTTAAAACTATTAATAGCTTAAGTTATTGAATTTTTGTTGTTAATTATTATAATAAATTACACATTTTCAGTTTTTTTAAACTAAGATCAATTTTAGAATATTTAAATTTTATTGGTACCAGTCAAGCAATAGAAAAATTACCATATTATATTACTTACTTTTTAATGATAATGATTACGACTTTGACATTTATTTAAAGACATCAACGCGAGCGGAGCCGCGGGTAAAAGCTATTTGTTCTATAAAAGTTATTGCTAAACTAAAATTTAAGATGTCTAGATAAGTTAAGACCTAAAATTTTCAACGTAATTTATATCGGGCCATTGAGACCCTTTTATAAATCCCGTTTTTTTTCTTGGGGGAGGGGGGCTGCGACGGGTCTATCCGCGTTAATTTCAAAACTAATCCTCTTGGGTAACTTTGGGGCCAGCATTTATTCTATTTCACAGCCTCTTCGGGAAAAACACGAGATAGTTATATGCTAATTAATTCGACTATATAAAGTCTAGATTTCTTAAATGTTAGAGTGAGAGAGAGAAGGAATTGCCAAACTAAATGTAAGTATCGTCTATGGATCACTTCAACAAGCTTAGCGCGTATTTGATAGTATTATAGTACAGTCTTAGATTAATAATGAATGGAATCAAATTAAGTACCGACCTGAGGATAGCAAGAGTTCGTCTCCTTGTCAATTCTGATAGCTGAGATTACTAAGACGGGAATATTAGGGTTTAATGTTAGATTTGAGTATCAGGATTAATCTAGGTCAGGGTTTCTTAACCTGTGGTTCATGGTCCCCTTGGGAGTGCATGGGTCATATTTTGGGGGTCCACCGACTAATCCTAATTTTTAAAATGTTTGTATCAATATATAGCCAGCAGTGGTAACCCGGACCTACTTCATCCTTAGCGCGCTATGTATGGCAACCCTGTTTCTTTTTCCGCTCCACCGCAGAAGAGAATTTGAGGCGCATTTTCGCGCATGCTCATTTATTTCTCTTTTGTTTTAGCCTTTTCATTGGTCGATAATTTGTTTGAGTTTGAAATAGAGGTATAATTTTAAACTTGATTCACGATTTTATTTCCGTTGGATCTGCCCTGGAGGTAAGACGTACATTTGTTTTTGTCTTTCATCTGTTTGTGAGTAGCATATTTTTTAGATTCCTTGCCGCTTTTTCAAGTGTTTTTTGTGTCTTAATGTTTGTTCTTAATGTTTCATTTGATTATTTGATATTTTTTGTAGCCCAAAATGTCCAAAAAAAGGAAGTATGCTGAAAATTATGTAAAATATGGATTCTGCTGCATGAAGGAATCGGACGGTGTTGAAAAGCCAGAATGCTTTCTGTGTGGAAAAGTTTTGGCAAACGCCAGTATGAAACCGGCAAAATTGATAGAGCATCTCAAATCTCTTCATCCTGAAAATGCATCTAAAGATCTAGAATTTTTTACAAAGAAGAAAGCCCAGTTTTCGAAATCTGGAACATTAACCAAACTTGGATTTGGTATTCCACAAAAACCTTTGGTTGAGGCATCTTTCAGAGTTGCATATCGTATTGCCAAAAGTAAGAAACCCCATACTATTGGAGAGACATTAATTAAGCCATGTGCGCTGGAAATGGTTGAATTAGTTTGTGGACTGGAACATAGAAAAAACTTGAGGCTATTCCATTGTCCAAGGATGTGATACATTCAAGAATAGTTGAAATTTCTTGCAATATCTTGAAACAGATCATCGATGAATTGAAAGCATCGCCATTTCCTTTTAGTATGCAACTGGATGAAACTACAGACATCTCGAATTGTAGTCAACTTCTTGTTTTTGTTCGTTACGTGTCTGCTGATACTATCAAAGAAGAATTCTTATTTTGTGAGCCTCTTTTGCAAACTACAAAGGCAGTTGATGTTTTAGCGATTTTAAATGTTTTCTTTTCCAAACACGACTTCGACTGGAAACAAAAACTTCATTCACTTTGTACGGATGGAGCACCTGCGATGCTTGGCAATAAATCTGGTTTTGCCCATTTGGTAAAAAAAGAGGCTCCTTATGTTATTGTTACACATTGTTTTTTACATAGACATGCACTGGCTACAAAAAAAAACTCTTCCAACCAGCTTAAAAGAAGTATTGTCAATAGTTATTAAAACTGTGAATTTTATTTGAACTAAAGCTCTTAATCATCGTCTTTTAGAAACACTGTGTCAAGAAATGAACGCAGAACATGAGGTACTTCTGTACCACACGGAAGTGCGCTGGCTGTCACGAGGGCACGTTTTGAAACGAATTTTCATGTTGAAGACAGAAGTATCACTTTTTTTTAGAAGAAAAAGATAACTCACTCTTCGAATATTTCAAGAAAAAAGATTTTTCTGTAAATTGGCTTACCTGGCAGACATTTTTAACCACATGAACGATATATGTCTTTCAATTCAAGGGCCTGATACAACAATTATGGATGCCACTGAGAAACTACAGGCATTTTTATTGAAAATGTCACTTTGGAAAATTAGAATTCAAAATGGGATATATGCAAACTTTCAAATGTTGGACGAAGTGCTTTTTGAAAATGGATCTCGGCAAGATAGTTTGTTATTGAATAACTTGAAAAATGAAATCTGTGAACACTTGGAAGTACTTCAAGTTTCATTTGAAAAATATTTCAATTCGGATGGAATAAATATAAAAGATGAGTTGTGGATTCGTAATCCTTTTCTTTGTGATATTGACTGTATCGATGACATGAACCTTGCCAAAGATGAGCTAATTGATTTGAAAACAAAGTCCTTGTTAAAAATGGATTTCGATTCAAAAACTCTTGGAGAGTTTTGGTCTTCTTTAAGAGAAGCCTACCCATTGCTTGTAAAACGAGCTATGGCAGCCATTATTCCGTTTGCTACAGTATATCTTTGCGAAGCGGGATTTTCCACTCTTGTCACAACAAAAACAAAACATCGAAATCGACTGAATGTCGAACATGATATGCGCGTTGCTTTGTCGAAAACCATCCCTCAATTCAATCTGTTAATCAAGGAAAAGCAGCAACAGCCTTCACATTAAAATTTTTAATTTCTTCAAATTTTTTATACTATTGAAATAAAAATAATTAAATAATAAAACATAATATATTTTGTAATAAATGATGTTTAAGCAATTTTTTTTCACAGAGGGGTCCGTGACATATTTAAAATTTTTAAAGTGGTCCATTGTGCTAAAAAGGTTAAGAAACACTGATCTAGGTATTAGATAATCACTCCAAGGTTTCCACTTATAGATTGAACTTGTGCTTGTTAATTGTGTTTGTCTGTCTACAATAAATAATTATTGTTATGGCTTTTGTTGGTGATGATATGTTTCCTTACACACCAGGCGGGCCGGGCAATGTGAACCCAGTCCAAGATGGGACAGGGGCACGACAATCCTTTGTAAAATCTGGCTTGGGGTCCAAAAACTGACCTTGCGAGGGGGGGGGCTTATTATTTTCCGTTACGCCACTGCAGCTATTAAATAGCTCATTATCCTTTTAAAATAATTTTTATAATTACTACTAAAACACAGTGAACGCAGACTTTTTCTACTTGATTATTGTTGGTATCGCTATAAATCTGTATTATTTCAAAATCTATGAAAAAAAACTGAGTTTACTTTTGATATTCTCAATACTTGGAATAAACTAAATAAAATATAATTTTAAAATTTTTTTCAAATTCTGGTTTTTAAATTTTTTTTCGTTTATGTACGCAGTAGTAGATGAATGCAGACTTTTTCTGGCATATATATATATATATATATATATATATTGGCTTGGGGCCCAAGACCTGACCTTGCGGGGGGGCCAATTATTTTCCGTTACGCCACTGATTGGAAATCAGTTTTTGCATGCTGATTATAATGAATCGAATGCTACAATTATGAATTGATGTGGAGCCACCCTTGCTTGACTAAATTAATAGGGATAGGTAATAAGATTGAATTCCAAAATAGCCATTTTTACTAAAATATGCGAGATTTTGCTGATTTTTAACAGTATTAAAAATAAGTACATGAATTACCATTCGAGATTCTGTTTGACGTTATTTAAATATCGAATCCTTTTAAGTACAGTAATGACGTTTTCTGAAGGTATTTATGCAGTAGACGTATTTACATCTGACAATGTCAAAACTTACTTTGCAAAAACAAAAGGAGAATATGGTTAGATTCTTAATAAAAAAAAATAACGACAAGACAATCCTTTCCTAACTTGTAATGCTTGTCGGTTCTTGCTTCCCTCTGACTCTCTTGTCTACCCTCGGACCCGGCGAAATACGTGGGAGGAACTGAATAATCAGTAGACATGATTCACTCTAATTATTTTATTGTCACCAAAATATCAAGCAAGCACAATAATAATCTAATTAAGATAAATGATCAGATAGCAGAGCGTGAAGGTGAGACTCGTTAGCCAGGGGATAATAATACGAACCCTCAACTGATTCCACAATAACCTATACAAGCTCAATATAAACTATGTCGCGCACTAATAAGCTAAACTTCTATTTAAACAAGGGTCACGATACCAGTACTTTTTAGAAGTTGAGTCCTCCAGTTGCGGTTTTGAACGCGATCCTTATCCGAATTTAATCACCGTCGAGTGATATTCTCTTAGACTTCTTCAATTGATAAACTCCGATTTACACTTAATAATTTTACGATCCTCCACTCACTAACTAACTCTCAAAACTCGCGAATACAGAATTTATATAATATACTTAATTTGCATAATCACGTTTCCTTTCTTCTGGAAAGTTCTTTGGTAATATTGTTGCCCCAAAAAAGTCTCAAAGGGGTTAGTTATAGACGCGTATAGATCCATCACAAACTTAAATTATTGATTTAATACTTGAAAAGAATTCACAGCAGAGTGAAAGTTATTTATGATACTCGAAAGTTAATTGACTCTTTAGCTTGAGATAGTAACTATGCCCATATATAAATGTTTTAATTTTTTTCGCTCACAAAGAGGATTTCATAATGAAAATACTTTTCATATTTCTTTTCAGATTTATTTTAGTGTACTTTCTTCAAATTAATCATATAGGAGAAGACCACCATTATTAGAATACCAGTAATTTATACTTAAACAAGAAATATATGCACAAAAAAAAAAAAAAATTTAAGTCATTTCCTACTTAAGTCAACGAAGAGAAAAATTTTATTTTAGTTACTTTTTATTCAATAGTTACAATTAATATAAATATGTATATAAATATGACAGAATCACCGTGGGTAGCCTAGTGGTTAGAGCATCGGACACCAGACCGGAAGGCCTGCGTTCGATGCCCGATGCCACCAAATGCCCGCGGAGTACAAAACGGAGAACGTGCTCGTTAAATCTGTGGGTCCGTACGGTGTCACCATCTATCGTGATGCGTGAGCAAAATCGCACTGTCACCTTCTTTGGGGGCTCAAAGCTTAGGCAGGCGTAAAATTCTAGCCCTTAGCCGCGATGAATTTCGTGAACCTTAATCTGATGTTACTGTCGATCAGGTGGCATAAGCAACAACAACAACAGAATCACAATAGTAATTGACAAAATAGGAAACAATTTTTCTTTCTATACATTGTGTTGGACTATTTTTTTTTGTTTGTTACTATTTATTAATTTTTGAATTTAATAAATGAATTAATATTTGAAAAAATTGTATTACATCAAGTGTTACTACAAGTTTTTAAAAATGTATTTGAACTTGAATGGATGAATAGAAAGTATTTTATTAACGATTGAAAAATTGAACGATATATGTATATATATATATATAGTAACAT
This sequence comes from Trichonephila clavata, assembly GCA_019973975.1. Classification (NCBI taxonomy): domain Eukaryota; kingdom Metazoa; phylum Arthropoda; class Arachnida; order Araneae; family Nephilidae; genus Trichonephila; species Trichonephila clavata. The sequence continues at coordinate 2,074 of BMAO01019168.1, read as the reverse complement.
AAAATGAAAGAAATACATGGCATAATAAAATTGATAATACAAAATAATATCACTAACAAAGCTAGAAGATTCAAACCAGATTTAAAGAAACACACTTTAAAAATAATGGAAGAGTCTATTATAGAAGAATTAACTAAGCATATGTATAACATGGAACAGAATTAGAACTTTAAAATGTAAGAAGCCAAAATAGTCAATAGACTAAAATGAAGATCTGTTAGGATTTCTAAAGCTGTTGCTGAATTAGGACCAGCAAAATTAGGGTTAAATATATTTTATGGATCCTACCTTCCCCTGTTCAGCAGAAATTTTATACATAACAGGAAAACATACCAATATTGAAAAGTTAGGCCTAAAACCAACCACGTGTAATTTGCAACCAAAAGAAAAATAATAGAAAATATGAAAGGAAATGAATCCTAACAAAATACAAATAAAAATAATTTTGAAAAGGAATAATGAAGCAAAAACTTACAAGAAAAAATGCAAATAACCGGAGAGCGGGAAAAACTGTACGTACGAGAGCAATACGCTAAATGATCGTTAAAAATGACGTGTTAAGTTGATAAAACCAGATGCAAAAATTAGTGGCGCCACCTGGATAGTTTTTTTGTAATTAAACAAAGCAAACTAAAACAAATTGAAAGTAATAAAAAACAGAAGGAGAAAAAAAACAAAGAATAATACTTAAACTTTGAAAAGGAGAATTAGAGAGATAATTTAGACATATATTTAAAAATGAAGTTACTTGGATAGTTGTATTCCAAGCAATTATTGCGGAATAGCTTAAAATTATTTTGCTTAACATCATTATCTGTGACTAAATCGTTATTTCTTTTTATAAAATTTAAGATGATATTTCTAAAAATAGATAGAGAGAGATGTAGGTTACTTTCCCAAAAAGGCATTTTAATAATGTTAAAATCAAAAGAGTCTCTTTTATCAAAAATATTACTAATTAGTATATTATTCTTAACAATTAATTGTAGGTCTAAAAAGTTTGCAGAGTCATTATTATAATTGGTTTTTAATAATTTCAAATATAGGGGATAATATTTAAAACTAGGAACAAAATTTACTATATTACTAAAGATGATTAAGTCATCTATGTATCTAAAAAAGTAACAAGAATCTATACTAATGTTATCATATTCATAAAAGTGCAGATAAATATTGGCTAAACAGTTACTCGCAGGTCCTCCTTGTGGAAGACCTTTAATTTGCTGATAATAAGAGTTATTGTGAAAAATATAATTTTCATATAGTACTAGATGAATAATTGAAAGATATTTATCATACTTAATTATTTTATTCAAAGAATATTTGTTATAGGGTATTTTGAGAATTTTATCCATATCCCCAATATCTATGGAATTAAATAAATCTTCAAAGTCATAGGTGTGAATAGAAGTAATTTTTTTATCTTGCATGTACTTAATGATATCCAAGCTATTCTTAACTATAATCGAATTATCAATACTGTCTAATGTGGATTGAATAACCTTTTGTAGCTTTCTAATCGGAAGTGTAATATAAGTTTTAAAGCCGTTTGTTATAGTTCTAAATTTAATAGGATTTTTATGAAATTTTGGAGTTAAGAAAATATGAGGGAATTTAATATCCGAAATGCGTAAATCTAATTTTTTATAAAAAGCAGAAATTCGATTAAAAATTTCTCTATTGCTAGAATTAGATTTTTTAAAAGCATTATTATTATGAAAATGTCTATTAAGCATATCAGCATACAACCATTTGCAAATAATTGCATAATTACCCGGAACTTTATCAACATAAACAATAATGAAATTCTTTTGTAGTTCTACAATATGATGCTTAAGATTTTTGTAAATTAATCCACAATCAGTTTTATAGTTATTTTTCAGTAACTCTTTTAAAACATTGTATTTAAATTCATTAAAAGCTTCAATAGGAAAAGTGTATTTAATGGCTAATTTAGTAATGAAGTTACAAATATCTTTAGAGATTTGTTTTTTTATGGCATTATTATTATTGGAGATCATTAATCTATAACTAGTACCTTTTGACATAATTTCCCTAAGAGTATTATCTTCAA
>BMAO01019167.1:0-100378 GCA_019973975.1 Trichonephila clavata | reverse complement strand
AATAACAAAATGAACGACATTGAACAATTTGTTGACAGTTTGATGATAAAAAAGCCAATGCAAAGAAAAATATTAGATTATTTTCTCAAAACTTAATAAATGTTTTGTTTTTCAAAAAACTTTAAAATTTTCTATTAAATTTAATTTAGTTCTTGTGAATGTTTTTGTTTCACTGATTTTTATGAAATACATGCATATACATTCTATGTAGATAAAATAAGCTCTAATAAACTTAATTTTGTTGATATGTTTTTTTTTGTGTGCAATATCTCTTATATAACACGAAATTCTTTTAACACAAAAAGATATTTCAGTCTCTTCAGTTTCGTGTTAAGTGATTTTCACTATATATGTTATAAATCATTTTTTTTTTTGCTGGACTCTTCAAAACAAAGGTTCCCAAGCTTTTTTTTTTTGTCTCATAGACCCCTAGCCATGTTTTTCAGTTTGGGATAAACCCCTGCATAATTAATATTAAGTTTTTGTAAATTTATCAACTTAACTGTCTTTTTGACAGCTGGTATTACTACCTCTACTTTAAAAGAATTAAATTTCTAACTGTAATGAAGTATAGTGTTTAAAATTCAGAAATCACTGTGAATTAATTAAATTAAAAGTTAATTAATAAATAAAACTGTTAATAAGATAACTAAACAATAAACAAATGATTTTAATGGGAGGATCTGGTTGTTACAATAGCAAATTTTCAACATTTGGTATAATTTTGTCAGATTTATTATTTAAATCTCCCTGTTAGTAGTGTCCAGTTTTTTTTTTTTTTTTTTTTTTTTTTTTTAGTTTTGGAGATAGGCAACCGCACTGAAACTCCTTCACACTAGGAAAAGCAATTTAAAATTTCCTCACGATATTCTGTAGTTCGGGACTAATAACAGGTTTCACTTTTTAAAGCCAAAGTTCCTGACATCTGTTTCCAAACATTAAGATCTTCGTTAGAGGTCATTACGATCAGTTCCTATTGTAATGTGACATTTTTTCTTCAATGTGACCATATGAATCCATTGCCGATTGTGGTATTACCATAGTTAAAGCATTCTCACACCTGGTTTCAAAATCTGAATTAAAGACATTTAACTGTTGAACGTAGGTTAATACGTCCTGACAGATTGTCTGTGTCCAATTGATAAAATTCGGAATCTCTAGTATTATCCTTCTTTAGCTGATCTGGAGAGAAATGCTTAAATAGTTCTTGTTTTAATAAAATTTATGCTGTCCCCTTGTAAGTACAAACTAACCTCATTAAATTTAGTAAATAAATCTGTTAAACGGGTAAAATTTGGTTTCCACTTGATTAAATTTTCTTTTAAAACTGAAGTCCCGTTCTTGTTTTATGTTCTTCATAGACTCTCCTTTGCACCTCAGTGGACCCCCAAATTATTTTTTTGCTGACATGAACCCCTTGCAGGTCGTCATAGACCCTTGGGGGTCTGTATAGACCACTCTGGGAATCACTGCTTAAAAAGAGTCCTTATATTACTTGAGAGATTGTGCTAAAATTATCTTTGGATTCTTTTTACCTATTTACACTTTACAATATTTATTTTCTATAAAATAATAAATTATATATAATTTATTTAATATACATATAATATTTATATAAATATGTGATTTCTATAACATATTTATTTTAAAAAACAAAATTTAGTTAATTATTTTTAACAATTAGAGATATTTTTATTTATTGTAAAACTGCTTATTCTGCTATTTGATCTGGTGAACGTGTTAAGATTTGTCAATAATAACGTTCATGGAATTGGAAAATGGCCCGTAGTCATCACATTCTCCATGAAATGAAGCATTCGTCAATTTAAAGGTGTCATTTTTATGTAAAATGTGAAAAAAGAATACTCGAATACTTATTTTTTTTCTACGAGAATATTTATACCAAGAAATGCAAGAACGAATTATGTATCATTAATACTAATTTAAAAGTAAAAATGTAAGGTCTCTCTCTACATATATTGTGTTTACAATTTGGAGGAAGATTCTGCATTTTGTCTACATTATTTTCTGAAGCAGGAAATTCTAATGAATTTAAAACACTTAATTTAAGTATTGGTTTAATTAACTAAATTCCTTTTATCGAAAAACATTATATTTATTATTTGATTTATAATTGTTATATTAAAAACAATACAAATTTCTAACCATTTGTTAAGTGGAATAATTATATAAAATAAAATTATTGGTAAGTTTAATGAAATTTATATGAAATTTAAAGATTTTTAATACAATTTGGTATGTTCAAATCAATCAATTTATTTTCCATTCAAAAAAATCTTTTTTTAATAAAGTTTAGTTTTTTTTAATGCTTAAAATCAGTCTTTCTATTTTCTACTTTCTTTTATACATTAAAAGACTGCAGTTCGTGACAGATTTCCGCGGTACAGACCTATTTATAAGAATCTACATTCTAAGGGAAAATTCTACATAGTATTTAGTTTTCACGTCTATTTTTACTTCGTATAAGGTATTTCTACAGCTTTTATCTTTTTTAGTGGGTCGCAGTCTAAAAGATTAGTCATGGGTTCGAATCCTGATTTTACCAAGAATCCACTTTGTGAAATTCCGCAAGTGCGACGGGATTTCAAATTTCTCGAATGATGTTGTGGGGTAGTTAATAAAATACAAATTAAACGTCCCAGCTGAGGTGTGATTGCATATAAATTTGAAGTCTGCAGCCAAAAGAACCCATGTTCTTAAATTTCAATGTTAAATTAATTTATAAAATTAGTTGTCCATTGTTGTTGTTTTTTTTATTAATAACACTATTTGATTACTATAATTTAAAATTTAATTTTTAGGTTTAAGAAATGTTGAATAATTTTTAGCGATGCAATGAATATGGGCCAATTTTCTTCCAAAAGTCATTCAATAGCTAATCCATCTAACATGTATATTTTTCATCTTTCGTGCGCAACGCTTCTATTAAATTCAATTACTAAAAAGCTTTAACTTTATTTAAGTACATTTGCTATTTCAAATGCTTTAATATCAGAGCATATTTTAATATTAAACTTTGTCAAACTATATAAAAATAATGCAAGCATTTTATATTCCTAATTTTTCAATACTTTGATTGATTTTATAACATTATAAATTATTTGAAAAATATGTAAGTGATTAGGTAAATAGCTTTTATGTATATTTCTTAATTCGCTAAATTGAGCAAATTATATGCACTGATCATTACTTGAACTTTATTTTAGATTAGTGTTTTCAAGAACTGACTTTTTTTTTACCTTTCAAAATTATTTTATTTTCTCATAAGGATAAGAGTATTAGAAATTTAAATAAGTACATTTGAATTATTTTTTTTTGCTTTTTGTGAAATTTGAAATGTTGTGGCTTTTTCTAAGTAACACACAGTTTATAAAAAAAGGAATACAAACTTCGTAAATTTTTTTAATTGGTATGAAAATTAAAGCATTTCGTTTCAATTGTAATAAATATAGAAAAAATATATATTTCATTTGTTGTTAACAGAGGGCTTTTTTTAACAAGTGAAACAAATTCAGTTGATCAGTTCAAATACTAGCCGTTATACCCCGCGCAGCTAGTATTTTTATATAATTAATCACTGAACAAAACTCATAATATTTCATATTTCGTACTTGTTGAAGATATTTAATTAAAACTGTAGATCGCTTACAATAAAATGACTAGTAAAAAAAAAAAGATTTCTAAACTGATGATTCTCAGACAAGAAGTGAACTATAGTAGCGAAGCAGCAAAAATAAAAGAAAAAGAAATTCTCAGTATTACTTGAAGGATAGTTTTCAAGTATTTGAAACACTCCCCAATTCTTGACAAAAGGAATTCCCTATTCTTGACACTTCCTTTTTTTTTTAATCTTTTAGACCATGCCGCAAAAACAGTACTATAGATTTGTTGACCTCAAAACGGTGTCTTTCTAAACATGAAAGATCAGAAGAATTTTTATCTTTAGTTTTGTACAAAATAAATAAATAAATAAATAAAAGGGATGTTCATATTTGCAAATGTTTCTAATCACAATATTTTTGTTCGTTCTCAATTATTATGAACGAAAATTTATTTTTAAAAGCTCACTCACACACACACACACATTTTCATTGAAAAGAATTTTTGCATCTTATATGTTGTTTAGGGGGAAAATTCATTTAATTATTTTACACACATGTATATAGAAGTGTTTTACTAAATGAAACAAGAGCTTTAATAAATTTCCCTTAACTGGATGCAATAAAAAAAAAAGATCATGTAGGATTTTAAGGAATAAAGAAATTTCAAAAAGGCACTAGCAAGCCTCTGAAATCCTTTGTTCTAAATTGCGTTAGTTTGTTTTATAAATAAATGTTAAAATTTTGATATGTTAATTCAAGATAAATATATTTATATCGATGATTGATCAATTTCCGGTTAAGTCAAGTAATACAAATAAGATATCAATTTTATCCCTCTTTCAGGAATCCTGTCTAAGAGTCAAGATGTTTCAGTAGTTAAGAAATCTAAATTAACTATACGGAATAATTCTGGATTTATTTTCAACACATTTACTTAAGAGATTTTATTATCTGGAGCAGAAATGAATGTTCTTGAACTATTCACTAACTTACGCAACATCAACAATTTTTTTGTAAATCTTTATTTTTTCGAAAAACTATTAATAAAAAAAAAGGAGAAAAGCAATGAGAAATGTGAAACAAAATACCATACTAAAAGTATATATTCACTTCCAAATTGTATCTCTTAACTATTATATCGAAAAAAACTTCGTATGAATTAATCTTTGTGTATAATAAATTAGCTCTGAATAAATATAATGGAGGTAAATTCAAAGTAATGATTTTGTAAAAAACAAAAACTTTAACTAAAGTTGTTTATTTCTAAAAATATGAGAGATTATCTCCTTTAATAATTAAGATAATGATAAAAATAAAACAAATAATACATTTAGAATAGTAAGAGATATAAAATTTCTAGATTAGATCCAGTCTTAATATATGTTGACTAGAAATTCTTACTGGTTATATTAAAATATGAGCTGGCACTCCCCCCCCTTTCCTAACTGCCACACCACATCATCGGGAGGACATTGAGCCTCTACGGATTCAATGTACATCGGCCTGCTCTACATGGTGCATCCCTTGTGGCCTCGATTCCAGCCTCGAGTTCGTACCATAACTACTAGGTTACCGCAACTACTATAAGGAATTAACCAAAAGTATTTAAATTTTAAAAAATCAAAATTTAAAACATACGTAAAAAACTCAGACGATGTAGAATTTCCAAATATTTAATTAAACATGGTATTTTGTATGTAGTAGCATAAAATGAACAGTAAAATAAATAAATAAAACTGAATAATTTAAAACACTTAATACAAAGTTTGTTAACATATTTTTGTAATAATTATGTTTAGCAGAAAAAAAGTATTTGGTGACTTAATAAACGAGTTTTAAACATTTTTTATCAAGATACTCTTGAATGAATAATTTCATCAAGAAACTCTGCAAAATAAAACATAGGATTTAGCAAAAAAAAAAAGGTCAAATTTAAAGATGAACACAAAGAATTTTTTTTCTTTGAATACGCAAAGAAATTTAGGAGTCTTCAAATAATGTAAATTTGATTATTATAAGTTTAGAAAGAAAATGTCCTCTTATAAATTTAGAGTATCACTTCTAAATTTCTTTAAATAATTAAGCATTATATCCTCGTAGAATTTAGATATTTAATGCACAGAGCCAATTCTTGAATTACATTTACACGATTAATTACTTTCAAGTGCTAAAAAATAGTTCAGCTGATCGAATCAATTAGACGGTAAAGAATGCAATGATTATTAATTAAACGAATACGAAAAAATTAAAAGTTAATTTATTGTTTTCGTGGCATATAAAAAATATTCAACAAAAAAATTTCTGTTTTTTGTGACCTGTGAATTTTTTTTCGCAAAAGATTTGTTTCTATATAGTTGACTGAATAATATTAAACATTTGAATTTGTGTGTAATAATCTACAAGATAACGTTCTATATTAATGATTTCTGTACAACATACTCTATATTGTACAAAATTTTAATGTTGAAGAATTTTAATGTCAGTATTATGACAAAAAAAAACCAGAATTTTTTATATGAGAAATAAAAAATCCAGTTAATTTTTATTTTCTTACAAATGATTAATAGTTAAGTATATTAATTTCATAAATTTTTCTCATTTTTGCATCTTATCTACAAAATTCAATAATACTTTAGTACGTAGATGTTACATATGACACAATCGAATATGGTATGCTATAAATCATACTATGTATGCAGAGGCGGATTAACGTAGTTGGAGGCCCCTGGCGGTAAAAGGTTTGAGGCCCATGGCCTTAAGAGTCGAAAAACTAAAATAGAGAAAAGAGTCGCTTACTTTAAATTCTCACAATAAAATGTATTGCTATAATAAAACTCATCCACTAAAGAAAAGTCTTAACTGCATAAAAAAAAAATTAAAAACCTTTTTTAAGAGCTTACAGTTTTGCTGCACTATTTGATTTCTCTTTGGCAAATTCATCAGTTATTTTTACCTTATCTATTTTGACCAAAACATTTTATTCTGTATATAATATGGCCATGTAGTTCAATTTGTCTTTTCTCCCATAGTACTTCTTAAATTATTTTTAACTCGCTTTAAAACTAAAAAAGATCATTCACCTGATGCATTCGATTTTGGTATTGTTAAAAATATTTTCAAAAGTTTTTCAACATTCTCTTGCATTTCAATAAATTTATAGCGGGGGTTTCATTGTATCTTTGCTTTCTTTTCATTTCTTGTTCCAAGGTGGCGTGCTTGGTTTGTCGCTGGCCTTTGTACATCATGTTTTGGGGCCCCTGGCGGCCACCAGGTCCGACACCCGCTTAATCCACCACTGCATGTATGATAATCTAAAATAAAAAGTTTACCAATAAGTTCAGTGCTTCTCAAATTTTAAATATTGACGACCCAATTTTGAATCATAATTTTCATCCCCCCCATACAATAATATTTTATTGAAAGCAATAATAATGTATTTTGACGCTGAAATTACAATACGACTTTAATTATAAATAACACAAATTATCAAGATATATTAAATTTTGTATATAGCAAGCTCAAGGAAGTTGGTAGTAATGATTAAACTTGTTCTTAATTTAATATAGATAAATTTATTATCAAATGTATTGTACTGTACAAGTTATAAGTATATTATAACAATGTACATGGATATTTGATTATTTTTTTATATCAGAATATATTTTCCTTTGCTTTCTTTCAATAAATTAATATATAGATACATTCTTAATTAATCTTCTATTTCCGACATGCTCGCACCCTCCTTGTAGAGTTATCCCCCCCCCTGGAGGGGCACGCCCCACAATTTGAAAAGCACTGAATTAATTTACATTTTTTAATACTTTTTTTTCCTGATTTTTGTTTTAAGTTCTGAAATTAAGAAAATGCTATTAATCATATTTTTATTGGCTATGATCTTTAAACAAATCAAAAAATTAATGCTATCATTTTTTAAAAATTGACTATGACCTCTGAAAAAAATCTAAGTCTTGTTGATTAAAACATTCATTCTTGTTTTGCAAGGAGAAAAGTGTTTAACCAGAACATATTCTTTTTTTCAACATTCATTTTAAAATTTTGCAATTGGCATAATATATTCAACCTTCAGTCATAATATGATATTTTTAAAATCATTTTCCAAGTTTTTGAGATTTACATGTTTTTAAATGTTTATCAACTTTTATTAGAAAACAATGGATTAAGGAGCACGTAAATTTTGTTATTTCATCATTGTCTCAATTCTATTTTAATTTTTACATGGATATTTAAACTATGTCAATTATAACTTTTGCTATAATTGTAGTTTCATATGGTTCAAATATTGAAATATAAATTGTACAAAATGGAAATCACTCATTTTCAATGAAAAGAATTTTTACATCTTATGTCCTATTTAGAAAAAAAAGTCATTTAATTATTTTACACAGATGTATGTAAAGGTGTAAAAGAGTAGTTAAAAGGAATAATATTAAGGAGGATTCAAAAAGACAATTAATTCTAGAGTTTTTATTTTGATTAGTTTCATAAAAAATACTAAATCTTGAAATGTTAATTTAAGATTCATATGTTTATATCCCTAATGAATTTCCTGTTCATTCAAAGTGGTGGAGCAAAGATATCAATTTACAGTCATTCATTCCCAGGAATCCTAGAAGCCGTGATGTTTTGGTTGTTGAAAATTCTAGCTTTATTATGCGTGGATAATTCGAGATTTATTTTCAACACATTTATTATCTTGAGTGAATAAATATTAGCATTACATTATTCAGCTACTCGACGAAGATTTCGTACGCTATTCCCCGAAGAAACAGAAGAGAATGGCGAGTTACTCCTTCATTGTAGTGCGCGCTGGCTTTCCAAAGGAAGTTCACTTGCGAGATTTTGGAGTTTGAGGGATTGTCTTTTAGAATGTCGGGAAGAAAACGATGAACTGCCTAGTGAATGCTCGCTCCTCAGGAGTGAAAATTGGCTGTGGGGTTTAGCTTTTCTTACCGATATAATGGAACATTTAAACAATTTAAATTTAAGATTACAGGGGGAAAATATTGTATTTTTCCTATCCTAGTTGGTCATATATCTTCTTTTGTATCGATTTTGCAGGATTCTTTCAGTACCAGGTTTGAGGATTTTAAAGATGATAAAAAATACTGAACTTTTCACTAATCCTTTTTCGATTTCTCTTCAAGACATTAATTTTTACCCACCTCAGGTACAAATTGAAATTATTGACCTACAGCACCATATTACTCTGAAAAGAAAATATAAGGAAATTATTTTAACCTCAAATGATCCGAATTATATCGAATTTTGGAAATTTGTACAACCAAGTAATTTTCCAAATTTACATGATTTAGTGGTCAGATATTGTTGTAGGTATGGATCAATATACTTGTGAAGAAATATTTTCTGTTATGAACGTAATTAAATCAAAATATCGCTCAAAATTAACTGATATGCACCTAAAACACCTAATTTTGTTAGCATCTTCACGAAATAATCCAAATATAGATGATTTAGGTAAAAAAAAACTACAAATTCAAAGACCACATTAAGAGACTGCTTAGTAATCATTTAAAATTAGATGTTTCAAGTTGCTTATTTTTTATTTTGTACCTTAGCTAACTGATTGATCCTGTAAAAATTTATCAACAATATAATATAAGTTTCTACTTTTGTTTTATTTGTTATACCATTTTCTTTTTACATTTTCACTATATAGAACTTGCATTTAAAAGTATGTTTTTGGTGTAAATAACCTATAATAAGCCTATCAGTAAAATTTTTTCACTTTTATGTATTTTTTAGTTTGATGGAAAAGTTGAAAGTGGCACGCGTAACTTTTTTTTTATCAGATTGTGGTACCGCTTCCCAAAAAAAGAGGTTGGCCACCTCTGATATAAATTGTCTAAAAGTTTCAATTTTGAATTTTTCTTTTCCTTTAAGCACAACAATTTTTGCATCACCGTCATCATAATGTCGTTTTCGTATGCGCATACGTCTATATTCATCCGTGTATTGCGAATCTATTTTCTTATTTCCTTTCTTTCATATTCGTGAAGCGTTTCTCTTTGCGAATTAAAAAAAAAAATCCAGTATTGATTTCAGAAGATTGATGGCGGTTTGAAGTTCTATTGATTTCATTTGTAAAGATTTATTTTCTCCAGTGATCCGGTTTAAGATAACTCGGACGTGGAGGTGCTTCAAATTTTGCATTTTTTAAATTTTACTTTTAAGAAATCGAGAGCACTTTGCAGCATCTATAGATGCATTATTTAAGATAATTCGATAAAAAGAACGCTAGAAAATTGAAATTTAAAATTGTAAGCAAATGTGATGTAATAGTGATTCAGATACACTTTCTTCAAAATCCGTTGTGATTTAATATGTATTATAAAAAACTAATTTTTCTATTCGAAGAATGTAATTTTTCTATGTTAAATGTTCGAATTTATTGAAAATTGCACATATTTTGTGCAAAAATTACAGGAATTTTAAATAATTTGTTACAAGATTTTGAAAAAAAAATTTGTTTTTTGAAATGTTAATTATATCTAGTTTTGCAATTATAAATACTCATGTAGTTTTTAAACTATAAATCAAGTGGATATAATATAAAATGGATCTCGAGGATTATATTCTAAATTAAATGCACAGCTTGTGAAATAGATATTTCGTTTTTCCTAATTGCTTATTGTTAACATTTGAATGCTCATGAATGACTCTATAAGTTTATTACTTTTGGTTTTACTTTAAAATAATAAACATTAATATATGTATGAATACAAAAATAGAGATTCTTTTGTTATAATTTTTGAAAATAGAGTTCCATTTAAATTAGACATCAAATTAACTTCTTAAATTCATCGAAGACATTTTTTGTGTGTATTTTTATAATAATAAAAATATGTATGAATTTTGTAATACCCTGTATGATGATGTTCAAAATGAAGTAAAAATACTAAAACTTATAGTCATAAAACTTTGGTATTTTAAATGGAAGAAGGTGTGAATCGTTGATAACATGTGTCGATGAAGTAGAGAAAGAGTAATTAAAAGGACTTCTAAATAATCTAGAATTTTAAACTTACAATTTAAAAACTGATAAATGATGCAAAATAATCCAATTAATAATGACATGGCTTTATATTGTATTAAAATATATAATTTTACAAATCATAGATGAAAATATTTTTATTTGCAATTTTCTCAAGAGGCATTTTTTGGTGGTTCCGGTACACTTTCCTCAAAATCTACTTTATCTATAGTTCTAATATTTTGTATACTATAAGATTCACAAATTTTCAGGAAAGTGAATGAATTTTTTTTCAAATATACATCCACAAATTGTAGATATAGCACAATTTCTGCATAAAATTTAAAGGAAATATAAATCACTAAATTAAAAATTTTTTATAAATGTATATTTTAAAATGTATTTTTTAAAATTTCAGACCCAAATAAAATTAGGAGCGTTGAGATGGCATGGAAGGGCTTGGGTAGATTAACCAAATATAGTCTAAAAAAGTCTTGAAAAAACACGCTGATTATATACTAACAAAAGTAAACTTTAATAATGTTTACCTTTTGTTGATTGTATGTATTTAAATCATTTCTATATCACATGCAGGAAAATTCCCATATTATGGTAGTTCGAGAAGTGGATGAAAAACTTAAAAATTACATTATTCAGACCTACATTGTGAAAAACAATGAGAGTTCAAAGTTCAATTCAATTTCGATAAATTCTAAGAAAGAAAAAGGTATCACTTACCTTATTCTTCGATTGCCCGGGATGAGCTCGACCTAAAATTCAATTCTGTTATTCTTATGAGTAATCAGAGTCCTTTTTGATATAAAAAAGATTTAATGAAGGAAAACTGCTAACTGATACATGTCTGTTCGAGTGGGCTCCACTCGTACTACATCTACTACAACTCAGATCATAATACAGAAGTAAAAAACAAAACAAAACGGAATGCGCTTACAGCGCCACTGAAATTGAACTACAAAATTCGTTTCGTTCGCGACACTCCCCACCTTGAGTTTTTGATTTTGAAAGAAAAAACTCAATAAGAGTCCACTAGTCCTTTTCGGAGTTTCGAGAGTCTACCATAACGAGATCTTTGCGGTGTAGGCTGTTGAAGTTCAACGTCAGAAGTTAAGTCATCTGGAAGTTCAAGGGTCTCAACTCTCAGCTCCACTCCGGCTTCACCATCGGAAACACTGAAACAGGGCTGCATCGAAGAGGTTTCTGCCTGCTGATGTGAACTTGTCTCAGCTCTGGGCTCCAGTCTAGCTCCACCATTAGAAACACTGGGACAGGGTTGCGTCGAAGGGGTTGCCGCTGCCTGGTGTTTACTCAGTTCAGGATCTATATTAATAGGTAAACGACTCCCTTCATTAGCATCTGAAAATAAAAGAGAGTTAGCAGGGTGTACAGATGATTTATTTTTCTCCATCACCTTTAGGAGATACAATTTTTGCACTGGATGCAGACAGGAGCCAAGTCTAGTTTTTACTTGGGCTACTCTAACCTTCTCGTCTTTGCCAGGGTAGAGTTTTAGAATTTTACCTAAATTCCAGTTTATTCTTCTGGTGTGGTCCCAGAAACCTTCCCACCAAAGAGCCTGGGGAGGGATGAATTTCCATGAAATTGGATTTAGTTTCTCTAAATTTTTCAATTTTTCTAAATTTACTTTCTGATAAAGTTGGTAATCACCTTTAAAATTGGTGCCGCTTACAGTCCAAATGGAGGTCAACAATTCAAGATAAATTGCTCTGTCGATTGTACAGATCAATATCAAAATCCAATTCTTCTCCCTATTCTTAAGAATGAGAGGTCTGGCCAGGTCTTTTCCTTTTATTTCAAAAATAGCAGTATCTCTCACCCGGTCTTGAAGTAAGAGTCTTTCTGATGCCGATATAGGCTTCATATTGGTTCTCTTGCATATAATGCAAATCTTGAAGACTTCTTTAATGGTTTTTCTTCTTTTCAGAATCCAAAAATTTTCTCTGAGTTTGTACATAAGCATCTGAAATCCATCATGGCCTAACTGTGGGTGCTTATAATTAATGAGAGCTTTGATAACTGGATGATTGGAAGAAAGTATAAAAGGTAAATGAAAGTCATGTCTAGCATAGGATGATTTCGTTGCATCACGAAAAAATCGTAATGACAGGTTCGCATCTTTAAAATCGAGATTCGATAATCTTCGGGGAATCTTGATGTCTTGTATCTCTATAAGTTGTTTTTTCCACGCCTCGAATTTTCTTTCGATGTCTACTGGTAATTTGGAGTCCCATGAAGCTTCTATCTTCCAACACTCTTGTATAAGTAATTTGGGGATGAGGGTGATAGGACACGTGAATCTAATCGTGTCGAAAATTCGATGAGCTAAGGAAAGGATTCTCCTTTTTGTTACTTCTTCTTTCGATTCTGTTTCTCTGTAAGAGATGGAAAAGGTATCTTCTTTCACATTCCACATAAGTCCAAGCACTTGTATTTCTTGTGGGTCGGATTCCTGTCGGTTGTCCCTAAAGTCGAAATTTGGTTCAATATCACTATGTCGCCATCCACGTAAGTCAAATTTACCTAGTGCCAACAATTCTGTGGAATCTCGTTGAAAAGACTTAAGTTCTTCGAATGAATCGACACTCGCCACACAGTTATCGACGTACATTGAATCTTTCAATTTTTCAGCAGCTTTTTCCAAATGTTCAGGAGCCTGCTTAAAATGATAGTTTAATACTGCCGCCAATAAAAAGGGACTACATGAAACGCCAAAAACAACTCGACGATGCCTGTAGATAACAGCTTTCTCCGGATTACTGCCTTTCCACCACAAGAAACGTAAGAAGTTCATGTTACTTTCGTGCAAAAATATTTGTAGGAAAGCTTTTCGAATATCAGATATGACTCCAATTTTTCCTAAGCGAAAACGATTTAAAATAGCTGGTATAATTTCTTTCAAATTGGGCCCCTTTTCTAAGCAATCATTCAAAGAACAAGATTTTCCATGATGAGGTGGCGCATCAAACACAAGACGAATCTTCGTCGTGGAATTTTCCTTGAATACAGATCTGTGTGGCAAATAATGAAATTTCCCATATTTGTTTGGTTCATCTTGTGCTATCTTTTCTATAATGCCTTCATTTTCCCAGTCTACAAATACTTGTTCATAATCAAATAGTCTGCCTGTAAATTTTAAAGTTTTTACAGTTTTCTCCAATCTTCCTTTAGCTAAGCTGTAGTGGTCCTCAAGTTTTCCACTCCCTTCTATCCAAGGAATACTAACGATGTATCTATCCTCATCGTCTCGCAATATCGTATTCTCAAAATGTTTCAAAGCAAGATCTTGTATTTCTAATTTTGATCTCTTTTCACTGGGATCTTTTATGCCTAAAGAGTCTAATTCCCAAAGATCTGATATTTTTTCTCTATTCGCAAGAAGAGAATGAACAAGAAGAGAATTCTCTGATTTAAATTTAGATTCATTACTTAGTTTTCCCATAACTGTCCATCCCAAGCGGGTATTCACAGCTGTAAGCCCCTCAGAAAGTTGTTTTATCTCACCAGTAAATAATTTTCCAACTATGTCAGATCCTAACAGAATATGTATTTCATCAGAATGTTTTTCGAAAAGGCAAAGTTTGTTGTTTGCGGATGAATCACTAATAAATACATTAAGTGTTGCCAATTTCTGTAAAACGCGAGAGTCCTTAATTCTGGAGATTCCTAAGCAAATGTTTTTCTGGTCGTTAACTTCCATATTAAAACTATATTTCCCGTCATAACTACACAAGTTAATTAAATATTTATCATGAACTTCGGTGATTTTGTGTCCTCCAAAAAGTCCGTGAGTAATTGTTTCTTTCCCAATACTTTTTAAACCTATAAATTTTGCAGCATATTCTGAAATGTAACTTTTTTGGCTACCAGTGTCTAATATAGCTCTTACTAATTGTTTGGAATTCCCATTTTTAATGTAAACAGTTAATGTTTGCAACAAAACTTCCCCGGTGTTTTGGTTTGTTAGATCGGTGGATAACGATTCTATCTCCCTTTTTTGTTGCTTAAAACAAAAAAATTTATGATGTAAACCCGAACAAATTTCACATTTTGTTTTGTTCATCGGGCAATTACGAGATAAATGCTTTGCGACTTTTAAACAGTTAAAACAAGCTCCTTTCCGCAATAAAATATTCTTTCTTTCTTCTAAAGACAAATTAATTACGTATTTACATTCATTCGAATTATGAGTCATAGACTCGCAAAATATACAGCTGAGTTTTATTTTGTCTTTATTTTCTTTAACAGGCGCCGTTAGTAGTTCGCATGCAGTATGAAAACTTTTTTCGTTTTGTTGTTTATGTGATCTGTGTTCTCGAGAAAAGTTTGATTTCGTTTCCTGTCTACAATCGTATAATTCAAAAGATGATTTATTCATAGTATACGTCTGCTCTCGCGCTGTCAAAGATTGCGTAAGAAACAAGAGCAATTGCTGAATATCGGATCCCGAACCATTTTGTTGTAGTTGTAATTTATTATAATCTAATAACAAGTCAGATGGAATAAGTTTTAACAACATGGGGCACAAAATTTTTCCATAATTTGCGGAAGATACGCCTAATGAATTTAAACTTCTTAGTTGAACATTACAGTTATCAACAAATTTTCGAAAAGAACGAAGGTCATTAGAATTTTTTAAAGGCTGTAATGATAAAATTTTGTTCATATGGGCCTGAATTAATATTTCCGGATTAGCAAATCTGTTCTTTAATAATTCTACGGCTTCATCATAGGCTTTTGCCGAAATTGGAAAACCTTCAACAGTGTTTAAAGCAGATCCTCCCAAATGTGCCTTCAAATAATTAAATTTATCCACTTTATTTAAAGATTCATTATTGTGTACGGCTGTTTCGAAGCTACTCCAAAAAGTTAACCATTTTGAAGCGTCATCTCCATAGAATCGTGTAATATAGTATTTTGGGACTTTAATGCGAATGTTATCAGAGTTCCGAAAATGTTCATCTTGTGATTGTGATAATGTAGTCTGGAAGGAGGGTGACGTAACACGGGGTTTTGAAAATTCATTAATCTTCTTTTTCGCACGAAACTGCCAAAGTAACACTTTTTCTCTGTATTCTTCGGTGATTTCAAATTCACCATCGAATTGTTCGGGCTTAAAAAGGGGTTCCAGTTGTTGATCAACTAAAGTTAAAGGCTCAAATTTGATGGATAGAGTTTCTACCAGTTCACTTAACCTATCAACGTTTAAATCAGAATTCGATAACTCAGCTTCTAATTCATTAACTACTTTAGTAACTGCTGTTCTGAATGATTTTCGTTTCTTTTTTAACAACTCGAATGTTTGTGCTTCGGCCATATTTATGTATTGAAATAATCACCAAACAAGTTCAGATCACCTTAATATTTTCAATAATTCTAATAATATCAAAAAAATTTCAATAATTTCTAAAATTCTAGATTGACATTGTTCGAAAAGTTTACACAGTTCAATGTATCAGTTTCAAATATAAAAATTCAACATTCAAAATATTTCATTTTCCTTTCGATTTTCAATTATTCAAATTAAAATGCAACATACATGTTTAATTCTATTCAAACTAAATGTTTAGTTTAATGTTCTAAAATTCTAGTTCAAACTTTTTGATTTCAAAATTCTAAAATTATTTCAAGCTCTGATCCCGGCAGGGATGCCATGTGAAAAACAATGAGAGTTCAAAGTTCAATTCAATTTCGATAAATTCTAAGAAAGAAAAAGGTATCACTTACCTTATTCTTCGATTGCCCGGGATGAGCTCGACCTAAAATTCAATTCTGTTATTCTTATGAGTAATCAGAGTCCTTTTTGATATAAAAAAGATTTAATGAAGGAAAACTGCTAACTGATACATGTCTGTTCGAGTGGGCTCCACTCGTACTACTTCTACTACAACTCAGATCATAATACAGAAGTAAAAAACAAAACAAAACGGAATGCGCTTACAGCGCCACTGAAATTGAACTACAAAATTCGTTTCGTTCGCGACATACATTAAATTGAATGATAAAGTGCATTTTTTTAAATTTCTGTAGTGCACATGTTGTCTTTGTGAGCAGTAGAAAAAAATGTTTGGTCCAGTACACTTCATTACCGTATATTAACCACAAGAAACAATTAAATATGTTAACCAGGAATTAACGCGTGATTCTTTAAAGGCTGAAGCTATCAATTTATATTTATATTGAAAGCAATAGTTTATTATGGATTACTTCGTATCATCAAAACCCCTGCCTGTCTTTATAACAGATAAGCTAAAACTTTTATTCTACTCTTTTAAATGAAGAAGACATTCACTCAGTAGCGCTTCAATTCCAACAATACTCTAACTCTGACTAAAATATATAATATTACACATTTAAATTTATTTGTGGCAATAGCAATTTCAGATTCGCAAGTAAAAAGATTGGGGCTTTGAGAAAAATTAAATTAAAAAATATATTTTCCATTGGTAATTGAATATTTTTTTAAATTAAACTCTAGTTTTCATCATGTATTATGTACACTCTTATTTTTTTAGAGTGGGAGGGGCGGTACCGAAATATTTACTAGAAAAGGGGGCTCCAGTTTAAAAAAGGTTGGGAACCTATGGTCTAAATCCGGGGTGGGCATTAGGTCGATCGCGATCTACCGGGGGACCGCCAAGACATTTTGGGGTGACCCATCTTCACTAAGACCTAATAACTATTCCATCCATCATACAAAGGTCTAGAAAAACCGTATTTATTCAAATCTAAGCCGCCATCGAGTCTGAGCCACGCTCCAAATTCTCAACAAGATTTTGTGAAAATTGAAAAATATTCTAAAATAACTTATCGATATCCAATTTTACGAAATCAAAATAAATTCAAAAGGAAAACTAATAAGAAGGGAATAATTAGTTATTGTAGCAATATTAAAACTTTTAAATACATGCATGAAGCTGTAATTGCACTAAATACCCCATCCAACACATTTTTTCCCCTTCGATTCTAAGCCGCAACCGATTTTCAGTAGCATTAACATCGGGTAAAAAATGCTGCTTAAATTCGAGTAAATACAGTATTTTTTTTAAAAAAATCGAACCATAAGATAAAATTTCGTTGAACAGAAAATGCACTTAGCTATTTGGAGGCTATTTTACGAAGAAAATCATAAAATGTTCTTGATTTCAGGAAAAACCACGCGAAGTAGAGAAATTCGTAGAATAGAGGTCCGACTGTGTTGCAAACTCTATTTTAGCTCACTACACCTACGCCACTGGGGGGGGGGCGCAACACCTTGAAAAAAGAAGTAGCGCGTACCCTGGAAAATTCTGCCCAAATTTTTTAAAAGATTTTATTATATGCTCTATTTTTAAATTATAATTACTTACTAGTATTACTGACTTAAATTTGGCTGGCTTGTGCAGCCATCTAGTGAGGGAAACCTCAACTAATTCTGTCCTAATATACCCATCAGTAGGTATGAATTGGATACAAGACGATGTTTACGTTGCAGACTTGCGCTCTTGACATCACAGGCTTCACTTCGAAGCACTTACAGAAAACAGAACACGCTCTTGTGGGCCCCTAAAAGTGCGGGGCCCAAAGGCCTGGGGCCTACTCCACCTAATGAGTAATCCGGCACTGCATGCATCTATCATGAATCTTAAATGTATATGTGAGGATAACGATAATTCAACATATTTGCCACTAGAGGGCTGCACCTATCCAACTTTTTCCAGAAATCAGTTGTATGATTCTTGGCATGTGGCTTTATAACGAAATTAAATTAATTCTGTATGAATAAATAATAAATGTTAAACTTATTTTATAAAATGCACTTAATTATTGTCAAGTTTTAAAATAATTCTCATAATTAAAATTTCAGTTTTTGTATTTTAGCCTTTTATCTTTATTAATAGTTGGTATATCTTGTAAAATGTGAACAAACTGTATTTTGTTAAAAAACGTGGCGTTTGTGAAAAACCACTATCATTTGCTGTACTGACTGCCTAGATGATGCACTCGTAATAAAGATCCAGTAGATGCTGAAAGTCTGATTAATTTATTTGAAATTTAGCAACCTGAATTCACGCTGAACTATTTTGCTATTAAAAAAGCACCTAACATATACGTTTCAGTAAATGATTAAAATAAAATGAAGAATGCCTCGACATAGGACAATGTATTGATATAATATTGAATTATATTCACCGTTTTTTGTATATTATGATTTTGTTAATGCATAGAAGAGTAGAAATTGCTATTTTTAGCGCGTTTTTCACGTAGTGGAACAAAAGCGCTATTAGGACGCAAATTTCGTCTTCGTCTTCGTTCCATATTTTGTCATACCTTTTTCTCAGCCAATAGGCAATCAATTGACCTCGGGTTTCGGCATTTGGTCGCATTTGTGCCCTAGATGAACCGAATCATATTTAAATTTTCCCATAGTTTTCCCGAATTTTCCTACAAATTTTCCTGAATTTCGCTAGTTTATAACAAAATTTTCTCAAATTTTACCTAGTAAATTTATTGTTTGCAAAAAGTTTTTTAAAAAAAATCTACCTGCATTTTGGAGGAAATCTTCACAAAAATGAGGAAGTTATTATTAATTGTATATACTTTTCCTTGTTAAACTTAAAAGAATAAATACACAGAAGCGAGTTTTATGCCTAGACAAGAAATTAAGTCATCTTCTGTAAAAAAAAGAATTTTTTTTGCTTTTTTATAGTGCTGATACAGATTTGTGTTATTTCTTTTCAGCTCAATAGTAGTACATTTAGAGGAGTGGTACAGTACCACTTTCTGTTAGTAAAAAAAGTTCATTAGTTGCATTATTGTAAAATACAACATGTGAAAAACGAGCTAAAATTACTTGGCCATGCCAATGATTGATGTCTTGTTTTAATATATAGACCTATTATATACCTGATGAAGTTTAATAGAGGTTCTCACCCTTTAATTATGCTGTTTAGATGTGATAATATTTCAAACTCCTCAAATATTTCAATCTCCATCATCTTAGAAATATTTTCGAAATCTTACAACCAGATAAACCTTTTTCCTTTTCAAGCGAAGAATTAAAAGTAGGCCACGAAATTAAATCGTTAATATATGTTAAGGACGTAATGCACAATATATATAAACAATGAATTGCTTTGAAAAAACTGTTTCAAATATGAAATTGAGAAAATCCATTCTATCAAAGAGTTCGCAGAATTCTTGTTAATAAATTTCAATAGCCTCGCCTCCAGTTTTCCGTACGTTATAACAGTATGCTGTCAGTTTTTACTCTTCTGACCACTATTGCAAAAGCTGAAAGAAGTTTTTCTTATGAAAAATTTTCTTAAAATTTCCATAGGACAAGATAGGTAATCAGACTTTGCTATAATAAAAAATGAATTAGAAAAACTCAAATCCTTTTCTGCTACGGATGTTATTATATAAATGCATTTGCCGAAAAAATTGAGAAAAGTACTACCTATAAAGCAACTAAACTAATTCTTTAGTATTATTTTTAATAGGCTTGTCTATATTGTGTATGTCTAATAAGCGTATATATACGTATTTTGAAACTTTCAAGTACGTTTTATCATTGCTATAATTTTTATTTATTTTCCAAAAAAGGGCCCCGAAGGAATTTTGATGCAAGGCCCATCTAGAAATAGCTATACCAGTTCCCATAGATCAAAAGATTTTTAATTTTTAGCTTACAAATTACATCTCGATGTTTCAGTCAACGTTTTTTTTAATATAGCCCCTCTGTGGCCGGGGTAGCCTAGTGGTTAGGGTATCGGATCATGGCTAACATGTCATGAGTTCGATCCCAGTATCACCAAAGACCCGCCGTATAGGGGAGCGATGCACGTTAAATCTGTCAAGAGATCAAACTTCCTCCCGTTGGTGTGGTGTGGTAGTTAGGAGAAGGGGTGTCAGCTCAGGTGTCGTCCTCTTCACTTGACCATGGTTCAAATTACGCGGTCCGTCGTCAAAAGCCCTCGTGTAGCTGAGCAGTGCGACGTTAATATTCATTCACTTAATATAACCCTTCAACGTAAGTAGTCTGTATAAACCACTGGAGTGATGTGTCAGACTACAGTGATCTCCAAAGTAGTATATAGGCCTCTAGGAATCTATGACGACCTGCAAAGGGTCAACTTCAGTGAAAAAATGATTTGGGGGTCCATGATAGTTGCTCTCAATGAACCATTTGAGTTGCTCCATTTGATTAAATTTTAAAAAGAAATTAAATCAAATTGAAACCAGAATTAACCTATTTAATAGATTTATTTACTAGATTTAATGAGGCTAATTTGCACTTACAAGGTAACAGCATACATTTTATTAAGACAAGGAACATCATTTCAGAGTTTATTGCCAGAATTTAGCGACCGTGGTAACCTAGTGGTCAAGGTAACGGACTTGTGGCTGACGTGTCATGAGTTCGAGTCCAGTATCACTGAAGACCCGCAGTGTAAGGGAGCGATGCACTTTAAATCTGTTGAGATCTCAAACGTCCTCCTGTTGGTGTAATGTGGTAGTTAGGAGAGAGGATGCCAGCTCAGGTGTTGTCCTCGTCACTTGACCATGGTTCAAAATTACGAGATCCGTTGCCAAAAGCCCTCGAATATATATATATAGCTGAATAAGGTGACTTTAATATTCACTCACGCCAGAATTTAGCTAAAGGAGTATATATTGGACAGAGTAAATTTTCCCAGTTATTTAACAAGCCACAAACAAGCTGCCAGGAAAATGACGTTTTAATTTACGTTCAACATTTAAATGTCCTTCATTCAGATTCTGAAACAAGGTTTGAGAATGCTTTGACTCTGGTTGTATCACAGAAGGCAGTAAATTCTTATGGTCACATTGAAAAATATGTCATATTAGAAGAGAAACTGATTGGAATAGCCATTAAGGGAGATCTTAAAGTAAAGTTTAGAAACGGATGTAAGCAATTTTGGCTTTAAAATGATATACCCGTTATTTATCCCAAATTATAGAGAATTGTGAGAAAGTTTTTAATTGTGCTTTTCCTAGGGTAAAGGAGTTTTAGCGTGGTTGACCATCTCTAAAGTAAATTAAAAAGAAAGAAAAAGGCTGGGCACTGCTAACCGAAGTGTTTTAGGGTTAGACCTGACAAGATTGAGATGCCAAATGCAGAAAATTTGTTATTGAAGCGCCCGGTTCGTCTCTTCCATTAAAAAAACATTTGTTGATCAGTTATTTTATGTATTAATTAAATTTCAGTTTATTTAGTTAAATGTGTTTCTCTCAAGTTTCAAACACTATGGACAAGTTCTACTTTGTAAACAACAACATTGAGTGGAACCCTCTTTTACTTCCGGTGTAATGCTAATCTATGGGAAAACATCGAAATTCAACTGAGTTTTTCAAACTTTTAATGCAAGTGTTTGAAACTTTTTTTGCACTATATGGATAGAAGATGATCTGTAGATTTCAAATTCACGATTTTATAGTATTTATTTCAGTATCTTTTCTAAAATATACCTTGTTAATTTTTTTTTTTTTTTTTAGCTCAAAGCAATGGAGATTTTGCATTAAACGGAAGAAGAAAAGGGTACTAATGACTGTAGCGCCCCCATAGTAAGCTTTACGGTAGAACTTGTCCATATTTTACTGCAGTTAGAAATACAAGTCTAAAAAGACACATTTCAACTGTAGTGAAGTATAGCTGTTCATAAGATGTCAAAAAGATAATTAAGTTGATAAAGTTGCAAAAATTCAATATTAGGTAAGCAGGGTCTACCCAAAACCAAAAAAACATGGCAAAGGTCTATGAGACAAAAAGTTTGGGATCCTCTGATTATACACCGATACTTATTTTGTATTTGGATCATTAGTTATGTTCACTCAGTTCGTAACCAAAAAAATTGAAAGATGAAGTTAGCTTTAATCATTAAAATATGTAAATGTATAGTCAATAGGGGAATACAATAAAAATCAGTTGGCAATCAGGAAGTACATATGAATGACATTTCATAACTTTTTTTCCGGATGCAAATAGTTTTCATGAACTATAGAGGACTCAAAATTCCTTTCGAGCTTCGTGGTGAGTAAATATTAACGTCGCACTGTTCAGCAACACGAGGGCTTTTGGCGACCGACAGCGTAATTTTGAACCATAGTCAAGTGACGCGGACGACACCTGAGCTGACAACCCCCTCTCCTAATTACCACACCACACCAACAGGAGGACGTTTGAGCTCTCGACAGAATCAACGTGCATCGCGCCCCTACACGGCGGGTCTTCAGTGGTACTGAGCTCGAACTCATGACACGCTAGCGAGCATCGTGGTAGACAAGTAGTTATGGTCACAAACTTGTAGCCAGCGTGACATGAATTCGAACCTCAGTGCTAAGTGCTACTAAAGAACCACCGTGTTGAGGGGCTGACGCATGTTAAATCTGACGAGGTAAAGTCCTCCCGTTGACGTGGTGTAGTAGCATGGAGAGTAAACTGCCAGTTTAGGTGTCATTCTCGTCATTTAATCAAAGTTCAAAATTACGAGGTTCGTCTCCAGTAGCCCTCGTGTTGTTTTATAGTTCGATGTTAATAAACACTCACTCAGATTCGTTAGTAAATACGGACGCGGTAGACGAGTGGTCAAGGTATCGGATCATGGCAGGCATGTCATGAGTTCGAGCCGTGTACCATTAAAGACCCGACGTGTAGGGGAGCGATGCACGTTAAATCTGTCGAGAGCTCAAACGTCCTCCCGTTGGTGTGGTGTGGTAGTAAGGAGATGTGGTGCCAGCTCAGGTGTCCCCCTCATCATTTGACCACGGTTCAAAATTACGAGGTCCGTCGCCAAAAGCCCTCGTGTAACTGAACAGTGCGAAGTTAATATTCACTCACTCACTCGTTAGTAAATACAAATTTTGAGACATAAGCGATAAAAACTATTATGTTGACTAAAAATATTAAACATGAATTATTTTCCTAAAGTTTAATACATAAAAAAAATTGCTATCGAATTGCATTTATCACTCAAAATAGCACCCTCCAGGGGCGGGTCTAGGGCCGGACAAACTGGACCCATGTACCTGGCGGCAAATTTTATGGGTGGCATTCGGATGAAATTTGAAAATTTGTATGAAAATATTTTCTTAAATTTTATTATTTATACTTTGGAAACCTGGAATATAATTATTTTATTTTACACTGAATTGAAAAGCCGATCATTGCTAGTAAAATTTGTATAGCGACTCTATATCTTTTGGGGGAAAAAAGTAAAAATTGTACTGCGTGGAGATATGACTTTGAAAGAAGAGCACTGACTTCAGGTTACAAGTAGATATGATTCCCTGGACAAGATTTTCCCTACCCTGATATAAAGGAGTAAATGGTAATTATCTTGTTTTGTTTTTGGTATTACCACATCAGGGGTGGCAAATGTGCACAAAACAGAATATTTCGTTTGACTGTGGACCTTTTGTATTTACCTCTTATTAAAGGCCATTCTATTTTTATATATATATATATATATAAATGACACTGAAACAAGTTTTAAAGATAAGAAATAAAAATACCGTAGTTATTAGAATCTAAGCCACTATCGATTCTAAGCAGCACTCCTAATTCTCAACAGTTTCCTGAGGCCGCGGTGGCCGAGTGGTCTAGGCACCGGATCATGGCTAGCGTGTCATGAGTTCGATCCTAGTACCACTAAAGATCCGCCGTGTAGGGGAGCGATGCACGTTAAATCTGTCGAGAGCTCAAACGTCCTCCCGTTGGTGTGGTGTGGTAGTTAGGAGAGGGGGGTGCCATCTCAGGTGTCGTCCGCGTCACTTGACCATGGTTCAAAATAACGCGGACCGTCGCCAAAAGCCCTCGTGTTGCTAATCAGTGCGACGTTAATATTCATCACTCACTCAACAGTTTTCTGAAAGATAGTGAAAAATGGTTTATCGAGATACAAGATATTTAAGAAATATTTTAAAAAAATGAAAATGCGAGCTAATAAATGAATAATTCATTGATATTTTACCAATATTAAAAACTTTTAAATACATACTGTAAGTGCTCTAATCCCGTCAGTATTATGTTCACCCCCCCCCCCCAACAGAGCTTAGATTCGAGTAAATTCAGTATTCTTTTTTGTAAATTTTTTTAAGATTTTAGACAAGCTTTCTATGTGTTTCTCTTTAAATAAATCAAACATAGTGTAACTTCATAAGTCAATGTAACTTAGTAGATTAAAGGAACACAACGAAAAGAAGAGCAACATGCGTCCAATCGGTGTACTTTGATTTATAGTTAAAACAGAACAAATATATTAATAAAGTGTTTGCACTAAGTGGAGGGGCGTTTTCTTTGGATTTACATAAGAAATAAAAATGCTGGCTTAGGCTAACAAAATGCAGTCTTTCAAACAAATCCGTGTAATGGACTATTTTCAATAAATTTCTGTGAGTACAATATTTTATTGCTCATTTCAAACATTTATGCAATAATTAAACTTTTTCAATTAAAATTTTTCATACACTTGAAATTGAAAACAAAATACCTGTGTGACTAAGGTACTTATTTACGTATTATTTATTTAAAGATTAATGCAATCTGAATTTCTAATTAAGCTAATTTTCTTAGCATTAAAAGACAAAATACACAATCTCCGGTCTGGTGGGTTTAAATTTCTGGACATATTGTCTCAAATGAAAGGTTCTTTATTGGGAGGTACTACTACATTTTAACCATATGAAGATACGTGTTAACGATATTTTGTTGTATTTGCTTTTATGGAAAAAGTGAACAATAATAATAATATATTTAGGTTAATAAAATTTCATTTGTTAATATATATGTTACCGGCAAAGTATGAAATCCGGCATTCTATAGATGCCTAAATCTAGCCGGCAATGTATGAAATGATTCCAATTTCACACATTGCCTGGACATTCTATAGAATGCCTAGTGAGAAATCGGTAAAGTATGAAATACATCTCAGATTCGTTTCGAATATTGTCAATTGGCAAGACATAAAACTTTTAACGCGTGTCTCAGGCTCAGAATTTGTTAGTTGTACATTGCTGTTTGTTCGAAAATGTCAAAATACTCAATTTTACTTAAACTTGTTCAAAAAAAAATTTGTTTTTTCCCTATGCTACCTGAAAAGGGAGGAGCAGGTTATAGTGTTGGAAAAGGAGCCATGGTCTATAGCAGGGATCGGCAACCTATGCCTATAATTCTCAGTGACACTTTGCACTACTCAACAAATTTGTAAATTTTTGAATTGTTTCAAAAATGCTCTACTGTGTGGTTCGCTGAATCCTATTGGTAGATTGATTTGACACGCAACAGTTAAAAGGTTGCCGACCCATGGTCAACAGACATGAAACAACTATTTGACGGCTAGTTGTCCAAAATTCGAGTTGATACTACAAAAATAAAGAGTTTTTCCTAAACAAATTACTTACTAGAAGTTAATAACTGATATACAATATGCTAAAAGGACTACTAAGAAAGAACCCAGGGATTATTGGTTTCTGAATAGCTATGATGTGATGTTTGCGGAAAGTAAAAGTGAACTCATTTAACCTGTTAAAGAAGGCGTCAGTACCATAAAACAGTGGTCCCCAACCCCTGGTCCGTGGATCAAAGGGTATCGGGCCACTCAAGGAGTATTAAATTATTTCCATTTTATTTACTGGGGTGCATTTTTCTCGTGTTTGTGCGACTTTCCATGGAAATCACTTTATATTTTATGTAAACTCATTTTATAATTATTTTTTGGTGCAATTGAACTTTATTCTGAAGTCAGATTTAAATACAATTAAATTATAAAATCAAAAAAAAATTAAAATATAAATAATCAAAGTCCCACCCTCAGCGGGCCGCCATAAAATTATCAAACGTTGACCGGTCCGGAAGATAAAAATGTTAAGAAGAACTGCTATACAGTATTACGTCACGGATACTCCCCCCCCCCCCGATGGGGCTGCAGATTGGTATTTTTACCATTTTCAGATCTAGTACATTCCCCAGGGGCTGGTGCGGCACCATGTAGGCGATACCAATTGTCACCGGTAATTTTGACACCCAGTTTCCTTCCCAGAGGATGGTACATGAGCTCTGACGATGTGGACGATGTTCAAGGAATTTAATTTGTCAAGAACAAAATTAAATTCCGAATTCTGGGGATGCGATAGAATTCTGAAAGAACTTTCAACCAAATACAAAAATGTTACACATTATGATATTGAACTGTACATCCACCTTTGTGAACCTTGTCAGAAAAAAACAGAAAATTATTTTAAAAAAAGGTATTGTATTAAAAACTTTTATTTTTTCCCCCGAATGCCAATATATTGGCACTTGTAATGAGTGGGAAATAGGATGATGTAATATCCTTATCATGACCTTTTTTCATACTTTGCCTAAAGAGCTTTAGGCATTCTATACACTGCCTAGGCAAAGTATGTAACGAATCTTATATTTCATACTTTACCTAAAAACGTCCGGCATTGTATAGAATGCCGGCATTTCATACTTTGCAGGTAACATACAAATTAAGTGTGTATAAATAAATTCACATCAGAGAAAAACGATTTAACTGAGTTAAAAGAAACTTGAGTATCAAGGAAATTATTTGAAAATGCGTATCCATAGTTATAGTTAAGAATGCATGGATTGTAAAATTTTATTTTTGGAATAAATAGAAATAATATTGCTGACGCAAAATTTTTTGTAAGAAAGCTTCCGGATCAAGACATTGCACAATTTTCATTACTGTTCCCAGAATTAAAAAAAAATGATGGCTGATTTGTCTTGTTTATTGTAAATTTTGATTTTTTTAAATCATCAATCATGATTCCATTTTCTAAGCCATCACGTTAAGTCAATATAACAGATGTGTTTTCAGATAGTTTTTCTCTCTCTTTTTTTCTAATACATCAAGAGAAATTTAGTAATATTATTCGGCAATTATTTTCTTTTAAGTGATCGCGTTATTGCAATTCTTGTGTTAAGGCATTTCTTAAAAATTCTTTCCGAATACTTAATGTTTGTGAATTAGATAAGTAACAGAGTTTATTTCAATGTTTTCTTCTTTTTTTTTTATCTAAAGAGAAATAAATTTATTATTATTATTAATACATTTCGAAATGAGATTTAATTGGTTAATATTTAAATGTTATTAAAAAATATTTCGAAGTGGCATTTTCTGTGGAAGCTAAAAGACAGAATTATATTTGACCGAGAAATATATGTTTGTTTTATTATTATTTTGAATATTGTCGTCTATTATTTGAGTATTTTTATTAGGGTAAATAGTGATTATTATTATTAATAATTTCTAGTGTTATATTAATAAGATTAACGAAAAGTGTATTTTTTCTGTGTTAGTTGTATACGTGAAACATTTTTTAGATAAAAATCATGTAAATCCATTATATTTTTTGTGCATGCCATGTACAGATGTATATGTGGGTTGTAGAAAAAAAAAATTAACTCAGATTTACTTTTTTTAATTTTGAAAAATATGCTTTTTATTAGAATGTCCTACCATGTGTATTTATCAATTCTCTCTCACACACACACACATCTCTCTCTCTCTCTCTATATATATATATATAGTAAACATAAATAAATACAGTGTTTCAACGAAAGTAAAATAAGGGCTTTTTATTCTTTGTTTTAAATTTACGATAAGATTTTGGAAAATCTCAAACATATATCGATTTTTAATTCAAAGGGGTTAACCTTTGATAAGTTCAACTTTTTTGTGCGAAAGCAAAACACTCTGTTCATTATCTTTATACTTTCCCAACTTAATTTAAGCATATTTTTTCAAAAATTTTAGAAAGTCCGAGGAAAATCTATCAGATGCTCTATAAAAAAAGTTTTATTTTCGTTCATAATAAATATTTATTTACAAGTATATATTGTTATGCTGCCTTTCTCTGTGCAAGAACTATTCAAGTTTAAAAGGTATGTATTTATGAACAATTTTTATCTTTTTAATAATATTTTTTTACTTCGGAGAGAGAGGCGGCATTTTTCATTTTTGTCCAGGGCGGCAAAATTGCTAGAGCCGGCTCAGCACCCCCCCCCCCCCCCCATCCGTTTTTCAATTTCCTACACTCAACATGTTGGATGAAGTTGATAACGTTTCTTGCATAGATAAACTACAAACAAACTTTTCCTTTTAAAAAAAGTTAACTTTTTCTTTGAAAATTACATTTACCTTGAATACATACCAATGACAGGATATAGCCTCTTTGTTGTTCGATCTCACTATAGCTTGGCGAGCAATCTCTACAGAAAAACTAAAGGTTCTCAAATTGTTTTCCATTTTCTAACGTACCGCCAAGAACTTTTGCCTAATGACTTTAAGAGCCCCGCCTCCTTTTTCAGATGCAAGCCCTTCAGATTGCTTCCCATTGACCTTCAGATTCCGCCCCCCCCCTTCTGAGAAGTCTTCTCCTCCTACTCGAAAGCAGCCGAATAAAAAAAAATATTGAAAAGGCATTTCTTGGAACAATGATTGAAAAAAAAACTGAGGTAGAATCTCACTTTGGCAAAACATCCTTTGATTAAATGTAAACATTCTCTCACCATCTCGACTATGGAAACAACAGGATTTTCTAACCCCCATACTTAGGTAAAACGTACTGATGACTCTCAATTTTTTTAACACATCCTGAAGAGGTAAGTCTTTTCTTCTCACTGTCGCGTTGTGTTAAGGTGAAATGGAGGTTAAATGCTCTTTTCTCATTGTCTCCTAAGCAAACGTAAATTACACTTTTATTTTCGTTGTATAAGAAACAATTTCGACAATATATGCTTTCAATAAGAGGAATTAAAAGAGGATCTAAAATACAAAGTGACTTAGGAAAGTGCTATGATTATTTAATAAAGTATTTTTTTTTACCATAAAATCACTCTATTTATCCATTTTAAGGGAAACAAAAAGAAACACCAATCAAATATGTATAATATTCATAGTTATAAAAAAATTTGGCTTCATGAAAATCGTTTAAGGTATCCGAATACTTCGACGATTTTTTTTTTTTAAAAAATAGAAATATGGGGATTATTTTTTTTTTTTTTTTGTAGTTTTTATATTTGTTTAGTACATTTTAAGAAAACTATGCTAAAATTAAGAATAGAAAAAGAAATTATTATATTGCTAAAATGGGTAAAAATTTACAAAAATAACATAAACGCGGCCCATTCTGTACCAAAAGTTTATAAACAAATTTTCAATTATGGTGTGTTGCTATGTTATTTTTGAAATGACGATAAGAGATATTTTAATTTTTCACAAAAACTAGTGCACTTTATCTTAGTTATTATATGAAATTGCTTAAAAAACAGTGATTATATTCCCATAAAGGATTGTAAATTTTGTAATAAAACAGTGATTGATAAATCTGAAAGTTAAAACACTTCTACTTTTCTACAGAACATACACAAAAAATTTCAGTTTATTATTTTCAAAACATTTTTAGCAATCGCTTGCTCCGTTTGAGCATTTTCAAAAAAAACACGTTTCGAGTAAAACGCGTTTTAAAGTATAACATCTCGCTTAAAGTAATGTCATCTGCTATTACTAAAACCCTTGTAGTTTTTGTTCTAGTGAATAAGAAATAATAAAGCTGATATTTTTATAAAGCTAATAAAATGGCCTGTAAGATAAAATCATAAAAAAAATTTTAACTTTTGGCGAAATTCACAATTTTAGGGTAGTCGGGGATACCTTAACACGAAACTGAAGAGTTTAAAATATTTTTTCATGCTAAAGGATATTGCAAAAATAAATAAATAAATAAAATAAAACCTATATATCAATAAAATTAAATTTATTAGAGTTTATTTTATTTACATAAATATAAATATGTACATATATTTAAGAAAAATCAATAAAACAAAAACAGCACACAAGAACTAAAAGAATTTTAATACAAAATTTTCAAGTTATTTTTTTAAAAAACAAAACATTTACCGCGAGTTTTTGGGGAAAAAATCTGAAATTTTTCTTTGCATTGGTTTTTTTAGCATCAAACTGTCGATAAATTGATCGATATCGTTCATTTTATTTTTCATTTCACCATTGGAAATTGCGTCTAAATAACTGCGCATACTTTTCATGATGTTCCTCAACTCATATGATGTGGGAACAGGAGCTTGCTGAACTCATTTCAATTTCACCTTTGAAGTATGCAACAATGATATATTTTGAGTTTTGAACAAACTCCAAAATGTTTTTGCTTGTCATAAAATTGGAGCATTACACACATTATCATCATCTTCTGCAATAAATTCTTCCAACAATACAATAGAGCAGACCAATCCGGTTGATGTTTTCCTTATTTTGTTCATTCCTAGAAGGGGAATCTTTTCCGGTTAAGCAATTTTCGTTTCGTATAAAAAGAAAAAATGTTTAAAAATACATAGTAGTTTGTTGAGGCCGTTGTATTATTTCGTGTTAACTGATATTTCGCCTTAAGCGACACCGCGTTAAACATATTTAAATGTATAAGAAATTATAAAAAGTTATAGGTTGTGATACAGTACGATCCCAGTACCACTGAAGACCCGCCGTGTAGGGACGCGAAGCACGTTAAATCTGTCGAGAGCTCAAACGTCCTCCCGTTGGTGTGGTGTGGTAGTTAGGAGAGGGAGTGCCAGCTCAGGTGTCGTCCGCGTCACTTGACCATGGATCAAAATTACGCAGACCGTCCCCAAAAGCCCTCGTGTAGCTGAACAGTGGGACGTTAATATTCACTCACCCAGTTTTTCTGAAAATGGAAATAAAAAAAAAATCGTGCATGTGAAAAAAATATATGTTTTAGCTTAGCGTTTCTCAAACTGTGTGGTGCTCCTCTTCGGGGGGGGGCATGCAGGACTGATCCTAGCAGGTGTGCAGAGAGTGCACCGCACGAGGGCGGCTGCATATAGTTCAATCAATAAAGCAAAATTTTGTACAATTTCTAAAAATAAAACTTATAATACGTCGGCTGTGTAGGGGAGCGATGCACGGAACATCTGTCGAGAGCTCACGCGTCCTCCCGTTGGTGTGGTGTGGTAGTTAGGAGAGGGGTGCCAGCTCAGGTGTCGTCCTCGTCATTTGATCGTGGTTTCAAATTACGAGGTCCGTCGCCAAAAGCCCTCGTGTAGCTGAACAGTGCGACGTTAATATTCACTCAATCACTCACTATAATGCATCGAATTAATATGCTGAATTTTAAATAGTTATTGAAAAATCAAAATAAGTCTCGATTTCCCAATAGCATAGCATAGCCTTAATAAAAACAGAATTTTAGTGCACAGTTTGTTGGTTTACATACATTGTGTCTATTAATGTCTACTTTTAACGTACATCCTTCATTTAATAGCAAAGTTCGTGACAGAGCTGGCTATACCGCAGTAGAAATTTTTTTTTCTTCTGCTTATCAGTGCCACTGGCATCAGTGCCAATGGACTGTGGATTGATACTTAACAAAAATGTCTCAGAATTGATTTTTGCGAAAGCTGCTTTACGAAAATATCTAATATGGTTATTTTACCTAAGACATAGGAGAGTTAAATTCAGCATGCATTTGGAGAAATTAAAAGTTTTCCATTTAATATAGCTTTAGAATTTAGAAAACAAAATAGAGGAAAGAAGTGATTTTTTTTGCTTATGGTTTTACAACGCTCTTTAACAGCACCCATTTTTCGTTTTAATAAATATGTTACACTTCCATTAAAAGGTAGTTTCTTATCATATTTGGTATAAAAATATTTGAGAAAAAATCTTCCAGCTCATTTTGATTAAATAATTTTCATTACAAAGGCTGCTTGAAAAACACTTTAATATTCGCAGTATTGTACTTTTCGATATGCATGCGCCCCCTCGTATAGTTATTATGCCCCTCTAGGGGGGCGTGACCCACAGTTTGAGAAACGTGGCATTTATAGCATTAATTCATGCAGTAGGTGTCATTTCAACCCTTGTATTGTATTCAGTAATAAGAGTATATGTGTGCGCATTTTTTTAATACAAATGTGGAAATTTAGGTCCATTGAAGCTGCCTACAGTCGCATTTTTTAATTCTACTTTAATTTGTTTTTCATTTTGTTTTTGTTGCCCCATACGTCGAGAGAAATGTTTATAACATAAATACGTTGCTCAAAAGGGCATTTAAATGTTTATAACTGGGTGTGAAACATCTACGTATTCTGCAAATTTCGCAGCCTAAAATTTAAAAGCTGTTTCTGTTTAAATATAAATTTTAACGTTGTGAATCAGTTGATATGTCAATAAGTTGTCCCCTCCCCTTCATTGGCAAACCTTTGATTTACGCATTCTAGCTTAGTTTTCTCCTCTGAGAAATATTATTTTACAGGTGTTAGATGTGCAAAACATTGCAATAAAATGATTTTGTGGAACCCTGGATCACACACACATAAGCAACAGAATGCTTATGTGTGTGTGCAACAGTATAATAAGCAACAGTATGCTTATCTAGGTAGTACATATAAAGAAAAAATGTTTAAATATTTTTAAAATTATATTATAATAAAAACTGCAGGAAATAACAGAAAAAAAGGCTGTCCGGCACTGAATTTATGTTTTAAATTTCCTCGTGGGACCCTCTTTGAGAAACACGATTTTAAATACCCTAGTGAATAAACTCCATAGTGTACACAAATCTATTTTGAATACACATTTACTTTTCCTTTCCGAATTTTAATTTTGACTTGTGGAGCCCCTGGATATGCTTGGTGGAACACAGTTTGAAGAGTGAAGGTAGAGGTCGTATTGTCATTGTGAGAAAGCACCGGGGGAAAAATGAGATGTGCAGGGCAATCACCAATGTTTTAACAAACACAGGAAACAAAAGGGTTTTACACCTTTTTTATAGAAGTAAATGATACGTTCAGTTGTGTACACACTGTAGATCTTATAAACATCCTGTAAGGTCTTGTCTTTTCAAAAGCACTGGTGCCTAAACATTCACATACATCAGCGCATTTTTCTCACGATCACCTTACGAAGAAGACATGCATTTACTTCTAATTTTAAAAAAAACTGTGAAAAAGTTTGTCTCTGGTGGCAGTCTTTTGTCGAAGTAGTTGAGCAGTCAGGAGTTCGTAGTCAAAACGAACATCTGTCTGACTAACGTCGCACCATCGAACCATGACTGTTCTGCACAGGCAGTAATTCCACTAAATTTTGTTTTTAAAAAAATAAATTATAATAGATGAGGATTTATTTTTCAAAAAAGTTTCCCGTAAGCTATGCCTTTTATGTGAAACAAAGCATTTTAATACAAAAAAGGTCAGAAATTTATATTTAATTTCTTAGTTCAGTCCTTCTCAAACTTTCAATATTTGCTTCCCAATATTCAATCATATTTTTCATCGCACCCCCTCCCTCTGTCAGCAATAACAATGTTTTGAATTAAATAATACTATACTTTGACGCTAAAGCTACAATACAACTTTAACCTCTAAAGGGCCACCGGTAATATATAAACATCTCGCTCAACCAAAACTTAATTTCCATGGACATATATATGTCTTTCTGAAGTACAATCTTTTCTATGCACTGGTGTCCATAAAACTATTCCAAAGGCTTTGGAATGCAATAAAAGTACCTTGACAGTGTCTGCAAAGGATTTACTAATTTCAGGTAATTTGTTTATGCGTTCCTTTTATAGCCTACCCCCCCCCCCCAATACATCACAAACGCGTGCCTATGTGGAAAAAGGTGGTCTTGGATAGCTAATCACGTAACTTTTAATCGACAGTTAAGGGATTAATAATAAAACGTACAAATTAGGAAGATAAGTGTTAATTTTTGTATGTAATTTTATGTGACAAGCCCATCGGATCACTTGCAATTATTAAACTTGTGTTCTTAACTAGTATTGTTAAATTAATTATAAAATACATTGTATAGTACTAATACATATATACGTGTATTATATCAACGTAAATGTGTGTATTTTATTTTTCATTATAAAAAATGTATTTGGTTTGTTTACTTTCAGTAAATTAAAGTTTTATTTAAAATAATTTTTTGTTTTTGTTTTTTACTCCCTCCTCGTAGAGTAATTATGCCTTCCTGGAAAGGGGGCGCCCTATAGTTTGAGAAACGCCGACTTAGCTCCTTACTGTGTCACCGTGTTTACTATTTTCTTTATATTAGCAGAATTTATCTATTCAATGATTCTTCATAACATTTCCTGTATGTATCACGTTTAAAACTGAATTGATAAAGCCGTGTTGAATTGTTTCTAAGTATTTAACCTGATACATTCATTTATAAATTATGTATCAAAATTGTCTATTACTGTTGGTCTTGTTACATGGCTAGATCATTCTTTTATTTTATTCGTTGCTCTAAGAATTTCAGATATATTTATTCATACAACAGGTTTAAAAATACTTTTTAAAAATAATTTAAAAATATTTTTTTAGCATTTAGAAATTGGCTGTAAATATGTAGGAATAAACTATTTATACAGTCAACTTTTTTTAAAAATCAATTCAATATATCTCTGATATACTATTTGATGTTTAGGTTTGAAATTTTTTTTGCTTTCCAGATATAGCGATAATTTGCATCAAAAATTAATTTCTTATGAAAAATTATTTAAAATTTTCTTGGTTTTATTATTTTTACCTCACTTGTACATTAAAAATAGAGTGACATTTATCAAAATATGAAAAATTACTTTAAATTAACGTAGAGGAGAGAAGAAAACGAAAAAGGTTTTTAAAATTTTTTTTTCAAATGGATTTTTTTTATTAAGGATTTTTAATCTAAATATCCCACAAAAGAACTCTTAGCTATAATCCATTTCAATATTTGTCAGCAAATATTAATTCATTAACACGAGATAAATTTTTTACTACATCAGCACCTATGTTGCATTGATAAAAGAAGGGGGGGGGGAACCCCTATTTTATATTGCATGTACATGTTGTCCGCTAAACTCAGACATAAAATCTGTTTTTCTAAATTCTCCTGTCGGATCTGTGGAATGAGACATATTTCATTGCTTCATTTTACCAAAACATCTGAGAAGTAATTCAGAGGTCTCAACGGATTAAATAATTTCTCGCAAACTCTTCGATTCAAAAAGTGTACTTTTGTGTTTAATGCGTGGCCGCGGTAGCCAAGTGGTCTAGGCATCGGATGATGGCTAGCGTGTCATGAGTTCGATCCCAGTACCACTAAAGACCCGCCGTGTAGGGGCGCGATGCACACATTAAATCTGTCGAGAGCTCAAACGTCCTCCCGTTGGTGTGGTAGTTAGGAGAGGGGGTGCCAGCTCAGGTATCGTCCGCGTCACTTGACCATGGTTCAAAATTACGCGGACCGTCGCCAAAAGCCCTCGTGTTGCTAAGACAGTGTGACGTTAATATTCTCTCACTCACTCACTCCAGATTTTCTTCAGTTGGCTGATCCTACATTTTGCAAACCAGGCCGTATCGGAGCACTGATAAGATGCCAATGGGTATTCTAGATTCTAAAAAATGACGTATATTTAAGATTAATGCATTAATGAATAAATTTCCGTTTGTAAAAAACTAAAAATGCATGCTTTTATTGTAGATCGAACTAAAAAAATAAATTATAGTTTAAAAAAAACTAAAAAACACGCTTTCATGTTTATTCGAACTAAAAATTAAAAAAACAATTCTTAATATAGGAATAAAATGATTAACAAGAACATTGATGACATTGTGGATTGTCAATTTGATGTAGTAAAAGCGTGGGGTGCTTCGTACTACATTTTTACACTAACTCAGCATTTCTAGTAAGAAATTATAACAATTGACATAAGCACCTCACGTTTTTACCCCGATGACATCAATTTTCCCGTTAATCATTTTATTCTTATATTAAGAATTGTTTTCTTTCTTTTTTTACTTTTTAGTTCGATTAACACAAAGCGTGTATTTTAGTTTTTTAAAACTATAATTTATTTCTGCATATCAAATTGTCTCCTTTTTCCTTCTTGCGTTATAGCGAACTCTCGTCTTGATTCTATTACCGATATCTTTGATGTTTAGTTGATTAAGAGAAATCGTATCCAAAAAAAAAAAATAATAATAATAATAATAATTCTTAATTACGAACAGACAACGATGTTTAGGATAGACTGCATACTAGAAATAAACTACGGAATGGGATAAGTCATCTATGTAAAGGGCCAGAATGAACGGTTACACTTTTCCTTTTGAAAAGGGTGGAAACTTAATTTCCCCCATCCAACAAATGTTTTGCCTTCGATTTTAAGCCGCACTCGATTTTCAGTAGCATTAACACTGGAAAAATAGTGCGGCCTAGATTCGAGTAAATACGGTACACATAATTTTATAAAATAGTCTTATATAATACTTATCGACGTCATTTTCAGGAGCTCAAAGTTAAATTTGTAATTTTTCTATTATATATTGAAATAGAGTTATTTTATCTGGGCTTCACGGACATATTTTTGGTATAAAAGAGGCCCAGAGGCACAGAAGGATTTGGAACCAAAACAATCAGTTATCGGTTCATTTTTTTCATTTTGCGCTCAAAACCAGGCCCAATAGTGGAATATTCAGCAAATAAGTACATAGACAACTATTATCAGAACTCAGAAATACGAGATCTATTTTATAGCTTCAGAATTTCTTCATTTTATGTTGGAATTACAATTAAAATTAAATATATAATCTTTGGAAACTGAAAAATTTCTAGTTATTAGTTTTTTCTAGAGTTGAATGAGTGATTATTAACATCCCACTGTTCAGCTACA
The DNA here is from genome assembly GCA_019973975.1 of Trichonephila clavata. Lineage (NCBI taxonomy): Eukaryota > Metazoa > Arthropoda > Arachnida > Araneae > Nephilidae > Trichonephila > Trichonephila clavata. Next base: position 62,977 of record BMAO01019167.1, on the reverse strand, counting down.
CGAGGGCTTTTGGGGACGGTCTGCGTAATTTTGATCCATGGTCAAGTGACGCGGACGACACCTGATCTGGTACCCCATCTCCTAACTACCACACCACATCATCGGGAGGACGTTTGAGCTCTCAACAGATTTAACGTGCATCGCGCCTCTACACGGCGGGTCTTCAGTGGCATTGGGATCGAACTCATGACACGCTAGCCACGATCCGATACCTAGACCACTTGGCTACCACGGCCACTTTCTAGAGTTGAAAAAGTAATTCACAGTTTAAGAAAAGACTTTAGATTGGTATTTAGAACTCAGTTCATCTGCTTATGAAGAAATAAATTAAGAGAGAAATTTTATCAATGAAAAATTATGTATTTTAGAAAAAAAATATGCGTATAAAAATTTCAGAATTCTATAAATTAAGATTAAAAATACTGAGCACACGGTATACTTTATTATACGAATAATTTTTCGAAGAAATATAATATAGACATAAATAGTGCTTAGAATATTATTTTGTTAAATGATAGAATTCAACCAGTTTGCGTTCGCCAGTCGATTTCGGTGAGACCATTTTCTATTTCTATACACTAGTTATTAAAATCGCGATTAAAATTAAATTGTTCGATGCGGATAAATTATTTCATACGTACAACCAACATGTGGAGATAGTTGGGGGGGGGGGGATAATTGGGAAGTGATAAAATAATTGTTAAATCGTTGTAATTTCACCATTGTGTGTTAATAACTAGAATCTATTAACCTATTGTAACTGATCCCAAGCTCATTTCCTTCAATTTAACCTTTTGGAATACTTTAGAACGATGTTTGATATGAGAAATCGCCTTGTGAAAGAATCGTGATGAAGATAAAGTTGTACCACACTATTTCTCGTAAAATCCGGCGTATAATGCGCACTTTTAACACAAGAAATAAGATCAAAATTTACGGGTGCTCGTTATACGCCAGGTATAAAAATGATAGCTTTAAAAATAAAGAAAGAAATGAGCATTAAAAATTAGACTTCTACATGTATCGAAATACTGTTTAGTTTAAAGAAATGACATCCTTATGAACTTCAAGCGTTGTAGTTCTAGAAGTATACCAGTTTTTCAAAAGCCTGATATAACACCTCGAATAACTTACTTCATAACATAAGACCATTGCTCATGTACATTTCAGGGTTCTTCGTAAAAAAGGGAGTGTGCGTTACACGCTGCGAATAAACCTAAATATTAAAAAATATAACTTGAAAGTGTAGGTGAGCGTAATAAAAGACGCCGATTTTACACTTAAGTCAGCGTTTCTCATCATCGTAAGTTATCGCGCCCCCCCTGGGGGGTATGATAACTTTGCAAGGGGGGCACGAGCGTATCGAAAAGTCGAAAATAAAAGATTTTTAAAAAATTACAAATTTACTAAAAGGAAACAAAATAATACATTCTGACATAATAAAAGCAAAATACACATTTGCACTGATATAATATACTTATAAATGCATCAGACTGCACAATGTATTTAATAATTACATTATCAATACTAAGTTAAAAGCAAGATTAATAATTACTAGTGATTCCTATGGGCTTGCCATATACAAAATTTAATACTTATATTGATAATTTGAGCGGTTTATAATTAAAATCGTATTGTAGCTTTAGCGTCAAATGTAATATCGCTGGGTGGATGAACAAAGTTCCTAGCTCTTCCGAGCTTTAACTCAGTGGCGTAGCTACCAATGGGCTAGGCGGTGCTGTGCACGGAGGCCCTCAAGTTCAGGGGGCCCCTTGGTCCCTGATTATCAAGCAAGCCGAACTTGCGATAATATTTCTCACAAAACAATATAATGTATAAGATTTCAACACTAATTTAATCATGGAAAGAATTTCTCTAAATTATTTCCGTTGTTTGTATAGTGTTGCGAACTTAACTTATTGAAAGTTTATATTATTTTCAGTTTTTTCATTTTTCTATAAAATGTTACTTGAAAATAAATTTCATGAAAAATCTTACCGTACTTATTATTACATCTTAAAAAATCTACTCAGGAAGCAATTCCTTCCTAGTTACATTCTATTTTTAATGACAATATGACTCATAATAAGCTAGTTTCTGTTTCAATATTTCACAATCAACTCGTTTCTGCAATAGACTAGTATAATTTTGTCCCTTCCTGTGCTCTTTTTGCAGAGGTGTTTTTAAAAAAGTAATTATAATAATATTGTATTGTATTTTTTCTTGTTCCCGCATATTTTTTATACCATTTCCTGTCCATGTCCGTGGACCATTCTGTAGCTCTAAGCTCTCTGGGAGTTCGATTCTCTCAAAAATATATAAATAGCCAGAGATTGTCCAACAACGTTTTGTAGGGTAGCATTACGTTTGTCCTCCCTTTTAGCGTCAGTAAGTACTCAAGGACTTACGAATTATATTACATATGCTAGAAAAAAATATAAATAAAAAAAAGAAACCCAGTGGAGCATTTAAGCTCGAACAACCCCAAGAAAGAGAATATAGTAAACAGCAATTGTCCAAAATTGTCAAATTTCTTAGGGAGCCTTCTACGAGTGCCGTGGTGTCAAATCGAACATGGGAATCACTAAAGCTCACACAACAAAACTGACATACATACATATAGGTCAGTGGCGCACACAAGGGGGGTGTCCTGAGGGTTCGGACACCCCTAAAGCCCTTGATTTTTTTTCGATTGATGATTATCCTATATATATATATATATATATATATATAGTAACATAAAATGAAAGAAGTACATGGCATAATAAAATTGATAATACAAAATTATATCACTAACAAAGCTAGAAGATTTAAACCAGATTTCAAGAAACACAACTTTAAAAATGACGGAAAAGTCTATTGAAGAATTAACTAAGCGTATGTATAACATGGAACAGAATTAGAAATTTAAAATGTAAGAAACCAAAAGAGTCAATAGACTAAAATGAAGACCTATTATGATTTCTAAAGCTGTTGCTGAATTAGGACCAGCAAAATTAGGGTTAAATATATTTTATGGATCCAACCTTCCCCTGTTCAGCAGAAATTTTATACATAACAGGAAAACATACCCATATTGAAAAGTTAGGCCTAAAACCAACCACGTGTAATTTGCAACCAAAAGAAAAATAAAATAAAAATAATAGAAAATATGAAAGGAAATGAATCTTAACAAAATACAAATAAAAATAATTTTAAAAAGGAATAATGAAGCAAAAACTTATATGAAAAAACGCAAATAACCGGAGAGTGGAAAAAAACTGTACGTACGAGAGTAATCACGCTAAATGACCGTTAAAAATGACGTGTTAAGTTGGTAAAACCAGAAACAAAAATTTGTGGCGCCACCTGGATAGTTTTTTTTTGTAATTAAACAAAGCAAACAAAAACAAATTGAAAATAATAAAAAACAGAAGGTGAAAAAACAAAGAATAATACTTAAACATTAAAAAGGAGAATTAGAGAGATAATTTAGAAATATATTTAAAAAGGAAATTACTTGGATAGTTGTATTCCAAGCAATTATTGCAGAATAGCTTAAAATTATTTTGCTTAACATCATTATCTGTCACTAAATCGTTATTTCTTTTTATAAAATTTAAGATGATATTTCTAAAAATAGATAGATGTAGGTTACTTTCCCAAAAAGACATTTTAATAATGTTAAAATCAAAAGAGTCTCTTTTATCAAAAATATTACTAATTAGTATATTATTCTTAACAATTAATTGTAGGTCTAAAAAGTTTGCACAGTCATTATTATAATTGGTTTTTAATAATTTCAGATATTGAGGATAATATTTAAAACTAGGAACATAATTTACTATATTACTAAAGATGATTAAGTCATCTATGTATCTAAAAAAGTAAGAAGAATCGAAACTAATGTTATCATATTCATAAAAGTGCAGATAAATATTGGCTAAACAGTTACTAGCAGGCCCTCCTTGTGGAAGACCTTTAATTTGCTGATAGGAATTATATATATATATATATATATATATAATGTAAAATTTAAATAAGTACTTGAAATTAACAATTTATTTTATTAATTAATGCTAATTATTAATTTAATAATTTATTTTTTACTGTTTTTTGTTAACAAAATCAGAAGAATCAATTGGTGTTGTCTTGAGGTACCGAGTTGATACCTCAAGACAACCCCAGTTGATCTATACGAGTTGGGGGACTTTCAACCATGGATATAGGTAGTATGTAACTTTGCTTTGCTATATTCTGCAGATGACAAAAAGTTTTTAGTATAAAGTAGCTTTGTATATGTTTAAAATATTCATATCTTTTTACTTTTTTATGTATAAAACCCAAACAAGATAAGACCCTCTCTCTCTTTTTTTTTTTGCATCCAGGCCCTTAGGTACCTAGCTACGCCACTGCTTTAACCTCTAATCGTCAGGATTTTGAGTGACTGTAACGTTTTGACTCTTGCCCTTTGTTAATTTATATATGCTAGATAAATAAAATAAACTTCAAGTAAATTAAGAAAAATATGATTTTAAAGATAATAGAATGCATTTAGAGCTTGAACAATTACTTCAAAACCCGTGCAAAGCACTGACAATGAGGGCAGGTTTAGTTCATTAGGTGGGCGGGACGAAGCCTGGCCAATGGGGATGCAGAAAGTGAATTGAATCCATGACAAAGAAAATGCTTTGACTGAATTAAAAAAAAATTTAAAAAATCAGAAAACAGCTTTTTCAAAAGCTAAAAAATAAAAGATAGCAGAACAATTCAATCGGATCTTTTAAGATGGGCAAAGAGTGAGTGAGTTGAGAGAAAAATCAAATTAAACTGGTGTGGGGGTGACACAGCCGATACTCCTTTAAAGGATATATATAATTTATCGGTGTCATTGTGCTGACCCGCGATGAAGTATGGAGAGCCTCTAAGAGCTATGGGAATTTAGAAAAAATATATTGCAGTTCCAGGAAGGCTGCTACGAAGTTAAAATCTGATGTTAGGGTAGTTGAAGAATTTTTGATTTTTCTGGGCTCATTCTTTGTATGAATTTTCTTTGTGCTGAGTTTTGGAGATTCAGTGGCGATGTTTGAGGAATGGAATCTTAATTATTAGGAGCTTGCGCGAAGCTTAGGCCTGGAATTAAATTGCTAGATTTAGCTAATGGGGATTGATTTTTATCTTTGATGGTATTGCCTTTTTTAGGTTTTAATTTCGGAAACTTTGGGCATTTCGAATGTTAGCGTCAAATACATTATTATTTAATTCAATACATTGTTATTGTATGGAAGGAGTGTGATGAAAATTATGATTGAAAATTGGGTAGCGTGAGTGAGTGAATATTAACGTCGCACTGTTTTGGCTACACGAGGGCTTTTGGCGACGGTCCGCGTAATTTTGAACCATGGTCAAGTGACGCGGACGACACCTGAGCTGGCACCCTCTCTCCTAACTACCACACCAACGGGAGGACGTTTGAGCGCTCCAACATGGCGGGTCTTTAGTGGTACTGAGATCGAACTCATGACACGCTAGCCATGATCCAATGCCTAGACCACTTGGCTACCGCGGCCACTCGTGTTACTTTGCAATGCATCATTAATGAACCTTCATTCGCGATTAGAGATCGCAAGAGAAGTAGTTTACAGTAATAACTTTATTTATTATAATTGTGTTATGTTAAATCACTCCGCATATGTTATTTATTTTCATATTGATTATTCAAAGACTAAATAAGCTAGTTAAGTGAGCGAATATTAACGTCGCACGGTTTAGCTACACGAGGGCTTTTGGCGACGGACCTCGTAATTTTGAAACATGGTCAAGTGACGAGGACGACACCTGAGCTGGCACCACCTCTCCTAACTACCACACCAACGGGAGGACGTTTGAGCTCCCCAACACGGCGGGTCTTTAGTAGTACTGAGCTCGAACTCATGACACGCCAGACACGATCCGATACCTTGACCACTAGGCTACCGCGGCCACAATAAGCTAATTAAAGATAAAGTTTGACATTTATTGTAAATAATATATCTCTTATTCTAAATGAAGGCATCCATCGTAATTAGGGATTGAATATCAGACTAAAAGTTCAATACTGGTATTCGGTATTTTTTAGATCTTATTACCGGATATCGGTTTTAATACCCCAGTAGTAGAAATTTTAGAAAAAGAAAGAAAACACATCTTTCTTTTTTTGTTATTTTATTTGCTAATTTTATTAGAGAATGTAAATATCACAAAAAAAAAAAAAAATGATTTGCAACTTATAAATTATAACAGTATATAAAGAATCACAAAAAAGTATAAAGGAACATATTATTTATTTAAATCACAAAAGTGCAAATATCACTATCCAGTCTGTCGTACTATTACAAATTTTTGAAATGTGGTCTTAAAAAATATAATGCATCAATTGTAATGTATGATATGCAGATACAATGTGAAAAACAGACTCACCAATTTAAAAAATATCGAAATATTATGCATTTTCTTCACAACTATAAACTTGTTTTCACAGATTCGATTATCAGATTACGAATCCTGCGCGTGTGCAGTATCACTCTGAGCTGTAATGGGGCAGTTTTGGCCCACCTCCTTGGATAATTCCCATATTTTATCATTTCTCTTGATCGTACGATGCAACTTTATATTTACAGTCTAATTAATTTCGCCCGTTAGGGAGATATAAAAACAAAAAACGTATACTATTTTGCTATGTTGGCGATCCCTGAACATATAGTGGAGACAATTTTATAAATTTCTAGTAAATACCGAAAAAACAGTATTTATACTCGTGAAAACCGGAGTTACAAAATTGTACAAATGGCTTAAAATACCGGTATTTGGTATCCCGGTATTGCAATCTCTAATCGTAATATTTGTGAACATACATACAAAATATGAATGTAAAATGTACGTAGAAAATACGTCTTACAGAGAAAATTCTGCTCTTAAAATTTTACAGAATACATTTATTAAGTTAAAACAACAAAGACATGCCTTCGTTGTCAATAAGAATAATGAGTAAATAAATAAAAGTACAGTATGTAAATTAGAGATGTAGAAATATGCCACTTAAGATTTTATAGGCAACCTTAAAATCAAAATTGAATGTGTTCAGCAAGTATATTTCTGTACTAAAGTAGTCGCTGGAAAAATGCTTTTATTGGAAGAGAATTTAGAGTTTCGAAGAAACTGGATCAATTCATATGCATTTTAAATTTCAATCTGATTTAGTAGTTGTATTGTCAAAATACGCATATCTGCACTCATACGAATCCATTAAAAAACATTACGTTGGGAAATAACATTTCATTACGAATAAAAAATATTTATTTTATAAAGTTGAAAAAGGAAAGAAAAAAATTCTTTTGATTTCTGAGTTATTATTATTATTTTCTATTTGTACGGCATAAAACTATGCTTTGAATTGTTTTTGGAATATATATTTTAGTTTGAGATTTTAAAACACTTATTAAATTTATATTTTATTTTATGTTACGGCTAAATCAGAACTTTAGGGGGTAGGGCAAGCGATAAATGCCATTTATTGGATTGATACATGAGCAGGGGCTGGCCACTAGTGTTTTAGAAAATATACTAATTATTGTTCATATTATTATTTGTTATTAATTACATATATATGCCTATAAAAGAAAGCAAAATCAAATGCCCATGATATAAATAAATAAGTACAGTAGAATACATTTAAAGCGAAAATGCTTAAGACGAAATATCGGTTAACAGGAGATAATGCAACAGTCCCGGCAAACTACTCTGCTTTTTCATACATTTTTCTCTTAACACGAAACAAAAATAATTTAACCCGAAAGGATTTTTTTTTCTGGGAATAAACAAAATATGGAGAACCTCAAAAAATATACTAAACAAATCTAAAAACAACAAAAAAATCCCCATATCTCCATTTTTTAAAAAAAAAGTTGTCGCCAGTAGTCGGATATCTTAACACACGAAATTCTTTTAACCGAAAAAATATCTCAATCCCTCCCCCCCTCCCCCAGTTTCGCGTTAAACGACTTTCATTGTGGTCTAAAAACAGATAAAATCATTAATGATTCTAAGTAAGGTTTTTTTTTTATCTTGCTGTTGATACATTTTCAATTGATTAATTGTTTGTTAACGTCACATCATGAAGCAACACAGGGTTATTGGCAACGTGCCTTGCAATCTTGAACCACGATCAAGTGTGTGTGTGACTAAAAAAAACCTCTTAAACTGACACCACATCTCGAAAACAATTTGTTAAAAAACACTTAAAAGTGTATATGTGGTTATTAGTTATAACTTAAAATGTGATGCACATATCCCTTTATTTATATGGTACATTCTTCAAGAAATCGCTGTGGCCGCGGTACCCAAGTGGTCAAGGCATCGGCTCATGGCTAGCATGTCACGAGTTCGAGCCCAGCACCAGTGAAGACCCGCCGTGTAGGGGCGATGCAAGTTAAATCTGTCGAGAGCTCAAACGTCCTCCCGTTGGTGTGGTGTGGTAGTTAGGAAAGGGGAGTGCTAGCTCAGGTGTCGTCCTTGTCACTTGACCATGGTTCAAAATTACGCGGTCCGTTGCCAAAAGCCCTCGTGTCGCTGAACAGTGCGATGTTAATATTCACTCCCTCCCTCAAGAAATCGTTCTGCGTAAAACGAGATACAGAATTACATGAAAAAAGGGTTTGCTTATTAGCTTCTACTCTTTAATTTTTAATGCTCATACTCTTTAATTTATTTTTGAAAATATGAAACGTAAACACAAAAGAAAAGAAGTACCCACAAATAAAACAATAAAAAAATATAAACAAATTAGCTTATTCCGCGTAAAAATAAAACGATAAAGGTAAACATATCTTCATACACACACAAAAAAAAAAAAATTCAAATATGAACTTTTTTTGTAGTAGCTGCAACTTAAAAAACAAAAATCAAAATCAACCTTTATTTTTCTTTAGTTTTGAAATGAAGAATTCTCATGTTCTTTGATTGTCATAGACTATCTCGTCATATCTAGTTTTGAATTAAAGTTGAAATGGAATGGAAAGAATTTGACTCGATCACGGATGGTGGAGACTATGTTCTCATCTAAAAGGGGATATTTATTGATCTATAGTTGCATTTCCTATCATTTCGACAACTCTTAAAACCAGTGCCTATTTAAGCTTATTTTGGGCCCTGGGAGCAGATCTACAGGCCCCCTTGTCACTGGAGGATAGAAATTTATGACCAGAAAATCTGGATAAGTCCAGTTTATGCTGACCCCTGGGCGCTGACCCCAATGAATAAGCCGGCACTGCTTAAAACGCATGGAAAAAAATGGAATAAAATTAAAGCATGTTTAGTTTAAATGAATGGAAGGACTGTTAATTTTAAATCTAACGAAAATTTTGAAAAAAAAGCAAGCACATGTTTTTCATTTATTTTTTTATCTTGGTACACACACTACAAAAAAAAAAAACTTTCTACTTGTTTATTTTGTGAACAAGCAGAATATTCTGAAAAGAAAGCAATTCAGAAAATCAGTTATTTATAATATTTTAAAATTATTTCTTTCAAAATTACTGATTTACCAATCAGCCTCTAAAAATTTTTGCTTGTTAAATTTAAAAATTGAAAGAGTAAGCAGAAAGAGAAAAGGTTAAAAAAAACTTCCTAATAATTTCTTTTATATTTTCATTAATTACGCGCGTGACTCTAAAAAAAGGGTAGGATTCCTCCCATACAACTAATGTGAGACCATTTGAAATATGTTTATAAAAGAAACACATCTCAAATTTATGATTATAGGCATGTTATAACCGATTAAAAATATCTGTTTATACATGATACAGATTATTTATTCGGAAGAAATAAAAATTTATAAGAAAGACATGATTAGTGTAATTTTTTGTAACGCAGTAATGGATAACAGCAAATGCATTTCTGCAGTTATTGATTTGTGATTTTTCGTAGATAAATCATTAAATAATGTGTGAGAGATCTGTTACTTATATATTTACTAACAAATTATTGTCAAGCGATTCGTTACTTTCTTGTGCAGAATTATTTTTTTTATTAAATTATAGACATAATTCAAATAAAAATAATTCGATAAACATCGATATTGGCAACTCTGAAATTAAGTATGGAAGAGAAATAGTTGAAATCATGTCCAATAAAACTATTCGAACATGTATTTTCCGTTTTAGTCCAAATTGCAAATACAGAGAGAATATTTGCCCTGATGCCCCAATTCTATGGTTAGATAAAAGAAACATATGTTGTCAGTAGAGACAAATGAAGAAATTTTTAATTTGCTATTATAGTTATAAAATGTCTTGATATCTATTTCATAATTATGGGAAAGAAGATAATAATTAAAGTAAAAAACTTTAAAATGAGAGTGGACTAAAGGCAGTATAGCGTAACACGATTTCTTATAGAAATCTCTACTGAAACAAATATGCACGATATATTGGATTCTTAAAATACACTGATTAAGGAGCGCAGAATGTACGTATATATGATTAAGGTGTTCAGAAAAGCTGAAATGAAGCACCAATATATAATTAATGTCAAACACACAGTTATTTGCTGATTATTCTGCTTTGCAATGCATTAATACATATCGTTTTTTAAAAAATCATTTTTCGGAATTACATCTGTAAATTATCACTGCTATTGACAATGAATACTTTATATTGCCTTTTACAACAAAAAAAAATCATTCAAAATGAAATATTTACTTAAAACATGTCCTTTAGAAACTGACACGTATCGTTGAATCGAAATACGAGGGAGAGAATCAAAAAGCTGCATCTGACAAGGAAATGAAAAACAAACCAAAATCTCTTTCAAACGTGTTTGTTCAGCAACGCTTCAATGATTTCTCGCTAAAACGTTTGAGAAGCCTTAAAAATGCGTTGCAATAGAAACGGATCTTTCGAGTGGGGGTGTTTCTGTTAAGGAAAACTCATTTCCTGCAGAGAATTTTCGAATCGCATGCAATGAAAGGCTTCAAAGCATTAAAAGGCCTTGTTTTTTTTCATTGATTTTTACTCCTATTTCGCAGTAATGAATCCATATGTGAAAAGGATAGTCGCTAGAGAAAGACGAAAATCGATAGAATTATATTCGTTTACGAACCATGGGATGCAAATAAAGCCAAATTTATGAAAAAATTCCTTGATCGAAGATTATAAGCAGCTATGTGTAAACATACACACAAGTTATTTAAATAAGACGATGTATTAATAGTCTCTAGAGTCTTGGCGTTAAGATTATTTTTAATTTCCAATGGCTCTTTGTTTCGGTTAGATAACGTTGTTAGTTTAGTTTAATATTCAAATTGCTCCTTGTGTGGTTCAAATTCTGCTCAGAAACCTTAAAATTTTAATTATTTCTTTCTATATGAAAAAAAGTTTGTCGAGATGCTGTAAAAAATTTATTTATATATGGTATAGTGTGTTAGTAAAATGGGTCGTAAAAAGTTGAATTTAACTGTAGAGGAGCACCAAGAACGATTTGCCTAGGGCAGTTTTCCTCAAACTGTGAGGCACCTAAGAAGTTTTTCAAACCTAGGGGAGCATTAGAACTCCACTTGGGGGGGGGGTAAAGCATATCGAAAATTAAAAATTATTTTAAAAAATTAATAATTTACTGAAATGAAGCAAAACAAATACATTCTGACATAAAACAATAAAAAATACACCATTTACAATGATGTAATATACTTATAAATATATCTGTAATGCTCAATACATTTAATATTTAATTTAGCAATACTATGTTAAGAACATTTAATAATTATGAGTGTTTTCCACAGGCTCTTGTCATGTACAAAATTATATACAAAATTTAATACTTATCTTGCTAATTTGTGCGGTTTATAATATAAGTCGTATTGTAGCTTTAGAGTCAAATTACATTATTACTGCGCTCAATACATTGTTATTCTATGGAGGGAGGTACGATGAAAATTATGATTGAAAATCGGCTTGCAAATGTTGAAAGTTTGAGAATCACTGATCTAGGGAATCCACCTTACCTTAAAGCGCTTTCTCGAAAAATCGGCTTACGTCATAGATTGGGATGTTATAAATTTCTCCAGTAAAATTTTGGCCAAATTTGATAACCAAAAATGATGTCAACTTGGTTGTTTTGCCAACATTTCCAGTGTCCGTTGAAACGCCATTATAATGTACGGGCGTTGTGTGTATGTGCTTGCAAATATTACAAGTTTTATTATGAAATAGATACAACAGAAAATAATATTAACGTATTAAACATCCAGAAATTTTCTTTGTCCTGCTTAGAATATATTTTAAAAAATTGAACTACATAATACATGTAAATTACACTTTGATCAATGAGTATGCACAATTGTACAATGTACAATTGTATAATTTGTACAATGGGGATCGGTCCGCTGTCCCCACCCTCACCGAGTAATAATAAAAAAACATGGTTTTTTTATTGTTAATTTTTTTTACAATATTTAAATTAAACTTTCATTATTCCTTTTTTTTTTCAAATTTCAAAATAATTTTTCAGATTGAAAGAACGGCACGTATATTGTCTATTCCAGAGTTTCCTTCTCTTATATCTTAATTACTGTGTGGCGGAGAACTGAGAATTTCATATAACTTGTTCCTCGATGAGGTGGCACCTACCTGGACTTTGTATAACTTTCTAGTAACTCTTTCTTGGTTGCTATATTTTCAATATAAATATAATTGAAACCAATGTTAAAAATTTTAAATAAAAAAAGGTATATTTTTCTAAGCAATTTTTTGCACTTAATGCAAATTGTAGCTATATTCTAATATTTTACTGAATTTCTTTTTTAATTACAAAAGTGTACTAAAGCTTAAAAACATATTTTAAGTTGTATATTTAGTGCTTACTTGCAGGGATTATCACACAGGACTAAACTTGAAAAGCTTAAATAGAGGAAAATGGTGACAACCAATCACTGAAACTAAATAAGCATGAGGCAGTACTTTCTGGTGAGAAAAAATCTCTCTCTAACATTAAGCTTGAGTTTAGTTACCAATCAATTTATTTCATTATCGATTTGAATCAAATTAAGTACATTATAAGAACTATTTATGTTGGACGATTCAAATGTAAAGAAAGGAGTGATGGTATAAATAGTTTTGTAAAGAAGCCAGTTCTTTTGCTTTTCGTCTTCATATTTTTTGCTACACCCCACAGACAAGAGTGAGAGAATATTAACGTCGCACTGATTAGCAACACGAGGGCTTTTGGCGACGGTCCGCGTAATTTTGAACCATGGTCAAGTGACGCGGACGTCACCTGAGCCGGCACCCCCTCTCCTAACTACCACACCACACCAACGGAATGACGTTTGAGCTCTCGACAGATTTAACGTGCATCGCGCCCCTACACGGCGGATCTTTAGTGGTACTAGGATCGAACTCATGACATGCTAGCCATGATTCGATGCCTAGACCACCTCTACACTCATGTCCATAAATTAAGGATAATGAAGTTCAGGCAAAGAAAGAGACAGAAGCAAAACAAATTTGACTTATTTGTAAAGTCTATTTATTAAACAAAAGTTAAAGAGCAAAAAATATGCTATATGTTTGACATAATTAATAAAAATTGCGATTTTTACTCCCTGGAGCAAATTTCAATAAAGAACCTATTTACAAAAAACAGTATAACATGGTTAGTATGATGGTTAATACGGAGTATGTCTCCCGGACGATGAAATACAGGCTTTACAACGCCTACGCATGCTGAGTATCAAATTATCAATCTGATCTTGGGGAATATTACACCACTCACCAAGCAATGCCCTCCGAAGTTCCGGTAGACAGGTGGGAGGGGGTTGACGGGCTGCAATTCATCCGCCAAGCATATCCCACACATGCTCTATTGGATTCAAGTCCGGTGAGTATGCTGGCCAATCCATACGGGTGATATCCTCCGATTGAAGGCATTCGTCCACAATGTATGCACGGTGAGGACGGGCGTTGTCATCCATAAACAGAAATTCAGCACCCATGGCGCCCCAAAACAAACGTACATGTTGTTCCAGAATGACATCCCGATAGATGTGGCCTGTCATCGTTACACTCTGAACATGCAGGTCAGTTCTGGAACCAAGAATAATTCCTCCCCAAACGAGCCATCCTGCACCACCGTAACGGTGTCGTTTAATGGTGTTCTCTTGGTGGTAACGGGTACCTGGAGCACTCCATATGAAAGTCCGGCGAGAATCAGACTGCAAACTAAACCTGGACTCGTCGGAAAACATCACACAAGACTACTGTTGCGGTGTCTACAATGCATGCTCTCTAATCCAGGTTAATCGCAGGCGACAGTGAGTTGCGGTAAGGGGAACACATCTGACAGGCCTACGAGCATATAGACCAATGTGCCCTAAGCGTCTGTACACGGTCTGCCTTGAAACTGTCGTACCGCTAGCTGAAGAGAGCTGACGAGATAGGTCTGATGCTGTGCTCCGTCTGTTTCTTTTGGCAGTAACTGCCAAATACCGGTCCTCATTCGGCGTTGTAACTCGGGGGCGACCTGTGCTGTAACATCTACTCACATTACCATCATCTTGGAATCGTTGCCAAAGCCTGGAGATGACATTCTGGGCGATTCCAAGTTCCTCGGATACTTCCAGCTGGGTACGTCCACATTCCAGTCGTCCGATAATTCTACCCCGTAAAAAATCATCCAAATGCTTCCTTTGTGCCATAACTATGCGGTTATTGCACTGAAAGGCTTTTAAAGCGCTTGTGAACAATTTTACTTCTTTGCCACCATTCCTTATATACTCCTCTTTTACACTCTCGTCATTGTGACGTACTATCCGCGCCATCTGGTGGTTTCCTGTAATTTGCATTTTCTTCTTCAAGATGTGTGTGATAATTCTACAGGTGAAATTTTTATTTTAGAGTTCAATTTCTGTGTGATTCTGAATTATCCTTAATTTATGGACATGAATGTAGTCACATGGATAGAGAAGATTCATGGGATGAATCACCAAGACACTTGTTGCCAACTCCACTCTTTTTTTCAAACTACACTCTTAGTCTCGTTTTTTTTGTACTGCACCTTGTATAATGATTAAAGACATTTTGAATGTTGCATTTCAATCTCGGCATGTCAACAGATGAAGAAAGAAATTCACAAAAGAAAAAAAGAGATTTTTTCTCAAAGCAGTGTTTTAAAAAGTTTTTTGGTTCCAAAAAATAACATTACAGCTGTGCTAGTTTCCAAATGCCCATTGAATTGCTAGCCACGAGAAACCTTTTTCAGAAAGAGAATTTGTAAAAAAATCGTTTTTAAAATGCAGTCCTATATTGTTTATTGATTTTTTTAAAAAAAAGACTTGATTATAAAGAGTATAAATGAGTTAGCTATAAGTCGCAATATAATTAAAGATCGAATAATAGAATAAGAAAAAAATATTTCTTCGTTAATACATAACGACTTAAATTATGCAGAAATGTGTTCAATTGCTTTAGATGAGAGTAATGATGTAAATGGTAATGCGCAACTAGAGCAGTTTTTGCTCGGTATAAGTATGGAAATATATAATGAATGAAGAGTTAATAAACTAATGACATTGAAAGGGAAGTGTACCGGCGCTTGATATTTTTAAACAATTTGATATACCATTTAAAGAAATGGATATTGACCTTCTCAGAAAATAGCTTCTATTACAAAAGACCGTGCACCTAGTATGGTAGGGGAAAACATTGGATTTATTCAGTATCTTATGCAAAATATTTCACGTTCTCTGATTGAATTCTCCGTAAAGTACACCAGCAAGTTTCATGTGCGAAGCATGGTTTAAAAACATTTTAAAATGCAATGTCAGTTGTAATAAAAATAATCAACTTGGCAATTAGCCCAATTTTTAGAGGAAATTGAACGCCAATATTCCGAGAATTTCACATACAATAATGTGCGATTACATTGGGTAATTCATCGAAACTATTGTCTTTTTTAATTAAAAAAAGCTTAAATTTTTTTAATAACGTTACAATAATTTCGATGAATTACCCAATATACATTGGTTAAAGGATGTAATGTTTTTATGCAACATCACTCAGCCTTTTGATGAACTGAATAAAAATTTCAAGGACATGGGCTAATTGTTTTAATGATGTTGCAAGCATCAAAATATATTTATGACGAAACCTTACACCTTTACTAAGGATTTGGAAAATGAAATTCACGAAATATTTTCCTCAATTACAAAAACATTTTTAAAACTCAATAACTTTGAAAACTCCGTTCCCATTTAAAAAATGCAACTAAAAATATTTAATGATTATTCCGGAAATAGAACAAGTTTTTGAGGAGAGATTCAATCAATTTAAAAGTTTGGAAAATTACATTTCTCTTTATTTTATACCCATACAAAACAGGATTTGAAATAAGGGAGTTGACCTAATTTATGTGGCTAGGTATCGGTAATTTACAAATGGAATCAGCGTAGTATGGAAAACACAATTTGAAGACTTGATTTCTGAAGTAGAAGGAAAACTGTGTGCATATTGATTCCACAGTAAACATTGAAAATATTACATTAAACGTATGGTATTCCTTACCAAATAATTTTATATCAATGTTTGGGTTCACATATTCGTGTGAAAAATTGTTTTCTTCAATGAAATTTGTAAAATTTTCTAATAGAAATAGACTTGACAGGGAATTAATTAACTGCAAATTGCGTTAAACTCTAATGAATACGAAATATGAACCTAATATTAAAAAACTGTCTGAAATTAAACAGCCAAAGATATCTCATTAAATACTTTATAATCCATTTTGTTATATATATATATACACTGGTGTCCAAAAGTTAAGCATAATTGATAATTATGTGAATAAAGAAGGAACTGTAAATCAGAATGGCGGGAAACGTGATATGCGAGTGTAAAATGGTTATAAAATAAGGAAGCAAATCAAAAGAATCATAATAATTAATTTTATTATCCAAAGTAGCAATTTGAAAGAAAACTGAGCATAGCAAGGATTCACACTTTAAAGAAAAAATGAAAGAAAACATTAAATAAAATACTGATGCTTCAGTTTAATAAGGCGTGTGGTCACCTTTGACAGCCAGGCACGCTGCACAGCGATTTACCATACTTGCTATGAGATGATGGAGTTGTGGGCTCAAACGGTTCCAAGCTTCTTGGAGAGCTCTCTTCAATTCTGTAACGGAGCTTGGTGGGTGCGAAAGGGCTGCAATTTGTCTCCCGAGAATATCCCATACATGCTCGATAGGATTTAAATCAGGGGAGTTCGCAGGCCACGACATGCGCTGGATGTTTTCCGTTTCAAGGAAGTCATCAATCAGCACCGCTCGGTGACATGGCGCATTATCATCCATGAATATGAAGTCAGGACCGACAGCATCTCGAAACAAGCGAACGTAAGGCTCAAGAACTTCGTCTCTGTATCTTTGAGCAGTCACAGACCCCGTGTCAAAGAAATGGAGGTCTGTGCGGCCATCCATCATGATGCCTGCCCATACCATTACTCCCGTTGATGGAAAATGATGTCTTTCCGTTATGTTCCTTGGTTCAAAACGTGTTCGACGTTACCCGCGTTCCATATCGTTACCCGCCGAGAATCACTACTCAGACTAAACCGGGACTCGTCACTGAACATCACATTGGCCCACTCTCCCACACTCCAATGCTGATATTTCAAACGAGCGCGTTTATGCGCAAGACGTGAGGGGAATGCAAACTGCTGGTGTTCTGGCATACAGGCCAGCATGATTGAGTCTCCTGTAAACAGTTTTTCTCGAAATTCGTAATCCTGTGGCGACTGTGAGCGCCGAACCCAGTGCTCTGGCAGTACTGTCCCTCTGACGTCGCGCACTTATTACCAGATATTGGTCTTGGCGAGGGGTTGTGACTCTTGGTCGGCTTGATACTGGTTGTTGGGTAACATCTCCCGTTCTTTGAAACCTCTGCCACAGTCTTGAGATCACAGACTGGTCCACATTCAGAATTCGAGACACTTCGGTTTGTGATCGTGAGGATTCCAGCATTCCAACGATTCTTCCTTTCGTAAACATGTCCAATTGGCGTCTTTGTGCCATCATTCACCTTGTTTGATGGTTAACAACGTTCCTTCGCACAGGAGTTGCACGAAACTTGTCTGAACTGCCTATGCTGCGTGAATCGGTTTCTCCGCGCTCCGACTTGCGCCGGTGTTTCGCGCAGGACGTAGTCGACTGAAAAGTTTTTCATAAACCCAATGTTTCTTCTTCACCCAATTAATATCCGCAAGAAATCTGGAATAATTTTACGAATATTTACTCCATGTTTTTCGCATTTTACGATTTATGCTTAACTTTTGGACATCAGTATATATATATCTATATATATAAAGGAGAAAAGCGACTCACTCACTGACTGACTGACTGACTAATCACGAAATCTCTGGAACTATTCAACCTACAGACTTGAAATTTGGTAGACATGTTCCTTTGATAGAGTAGACATCAGCTAAGAAAGGATTTTCCGAAATTCGAAACGCAAGGGGCGTTACGGGGGGTTAAGGGCTTTAAAAATAATTGTTTCCATGTGTAAACTACTTGATGTACAATCTTGAAATTGGGTAAGCGGATTCCTTTCAGAGAGTAGAGATCCGCTACAAAATGAGTTTGCTAAAAAACGACCCCCAAGTGGCGTTGCAGGGGCTTAGGGGGCGTTATAGATAATTATTTCTATTTTTAAACTATTTGACGCACTGTCTTTAAATTTGATTATATAGATTCCTTTCGTAGAATAATGATCAGTTACAAAACGGGTTTTGTGAAAACAGATTTCTAAGTGGCGTTGCGGGGGATTAAGGGGCGTAATAGATAAATATATCCGTTTTTAAACTACTTCACCTACCTGCTTGAAAATTGGTAGGTAAGTTTCTTTCCTGGAGTAAATATCCGCTTCAAAATGGGTTTTGAGAAAATTGACCCCCAAGGGGTGTTGCGGGGGCGGGTGGTTTAAGGGGCGTTATACCTACTTTTAAGTTATTAGACGTACAGTCTTGAAACTTAGTAAGCAGATTCCTCTCAGAGGGTACAGATACGTAAAAATGGGTTTCGTGAAAATTGCCCCCAAGTGGCGTTGAGGGGACTTAAGGGGCGTTATAGATAATTATTTCCATTTTTAAACTATTAGACGCACAGTCTTTATATTTGATAAAGATATTTCTTTCATAGAGCTATAAGAAGCTATAAGAAGATTTTGTGAAAACAGACCTCTAAGTGGCGTTGCAGGGGAATAAGTGGCGTAAGAGATAAATATTTTCGTTTTTAAATTATTTGACCTACCTGCTTGAAAATTGGTAGGAATGTTTCTTTCATGGAGTAAATATCCGCTACAAAACGGGTTTGGAGAAAATTGACCCCCAAGGGGTGTTTAAGGGCAGATATAAATAATTATTTCTTTTTTTAAACTATTAGACTAACAGTCTTGAAATTTGGTTAGCAGATTCCTCTCATAGGATAGAAATACACTGCAAAATGTGTTTTGTGAAAATCGACCCCTAGGTGGTGTTGCGGGGGTTCAAGGGGCGTTATTGATAATTTTTTTGCATTTTTAATTAATTGGACACACAGTCTTCAAATTTTGCTAAGCAGATTCCTTTCATAGAGTGCAATTCCCCTACAAAATGGGTTTTGTGAAAACAGACCCAGAAGTGGCGTTGCGGGGCTCCAGTGGCGTTATAGATAACTATCCCCATTTTTAAACAATCAGACGTACAGTCTTGAAATTTGATAAGCAGATTCCTTTCGTAAAGTACAGAACCGCTACAAAATGGGTTTCGCGAATATCAACTATCAAGTTTAATTTTGGGAGATTAAGAGGCGTAATCGATAAATATTTCCATTTTTAAACTACTTGATCATCCTGCTTGAAAATTGGTAGGCATGTTCCTTTCATGGAATTGACTACCTCTAACAAAGAGTAAAACGAAAATTGACCCCCAGGGATGTTTGCGAGGGTCAAGAGGAGTTACAGAAAAAAATCCTGTTTTTAATTGTTAGACCCATATACTTGAAATTTGTTAAGCATGTTTCTTTTTTTGATTAGGGATCCACTAATAATAAATTTTAAGCAAATCAAGTTCTGGGGGGTTGCAGGGGGTTACTGGGACGTATTGACAAAAAAATTACTTTTTTCGAGCTACAAGAACTATAATAATGAAATTTGGTTTGCATTTTTCTTTTGTTGAATTGAAATTCGCTAAGAGCGGTAATTTTGGAAAACGGCTCATAACGGGATTACGGGGATATTTATAATAAAACTTTTGCTTTTTTCTGTTAGATTTAGACTTGAAATTTGGCTTGCATGTTCAATTTACGGAGTAGAGATCCACCGAAAATTGGTTTTGCGGGAATCCACTTGGTTTTTGAGTTACGAAAGAGCAAACATCATTGTATGCTTCAATTTTAGAGATTTTTAGAAAATACAAATTAGATGAGTTCTGCCCTTTTTTTTTTATCAACAGGTGACAGGTACAGGTATAAGTATATTTTTCAATTCAATCGAATTCTTAATGCTAGGACTTAGATATCAATACTTTATACATATATATAAGCAGTAAAAATTTATAAAACATCATGAAATACCCAGCGAAGCGGGCGGGTAACAGCTAGTATATATATATATATATATATATATATATATATATATATATATATATATAGTGATAAATAATATTTCATAATATATATTGTACGCAATTTTCATTACTCCTTATGCATTCAAACACTTATTGCCATTTGCATTAAACACCAAAGGATTTTTAACCCCACTAAAAATTTTCAAATCGTCAAACCACGCCTAATTTTACCCATTAAACCAAATGAATTTTTTACAGATGTTTAGTTTTAAAAATATCCAGTTAAAAGTTTTTAAGCTTAACTCTGGTGCAATGGGCATTAGTAACCCACGAGCTAGAAATAAAAAAATATGGAAAAATTTGACCCGCGTCTCAAAAAGGTTCGCCATCTCTGGTCTATTCTGAAGACTTGAAGGAACGGATTTGAATTTTTTTATTAACCTTTAATGGACAGCGCAAGTTTCCAGAAGAAAATGTTTTTCAGGACGGCATTTTCAATCTTGTTGACTTCCTATCTTTTTGTCATTCATTGAAGCTACCTGTGCCGTCGAGGAATTGTAGCAAGATGCCGTGTTGGTCACCTGCTGAGCAAAAGGGATGTTCGAGGTTCAGTAATCCCTAAAGAACGAAGATTTTCCCTTTTTTAGTGAAACGTTTTTTTTAAAAATCGGTTGTGAAAACTTTCTATTGATTTCATTTCGAGAAATTTCCAAAAATGTCATCTAAAAAAGGAGACATGTTCTCTAATAATTTCAATTATTCCCCAGATATTTCTTTTCCCCGTATTTTTTAAGGTATTGAATAAAATAGCATAAAAACATTACATAGAAAAAGAAAGGTTAAATTCTTTTTAGTCAAAGGTATAGTAATCAAAGAAAAATTTTAATGAGTCAGCAAGGTAAATTTTAACGCGCTTTTAGTCACGTGTATTTATAAGAAAGTAGAGGAACATTTTAAAGCTCTTATTGTACGAATAAGGTATATGGTCAATAACAACTAGGACTAGTGTAAAAATGGTACTCTGGCCATCTGAAAGCTTTTATAACATGTGTTACTTGTTAATTTACAAGGGATTAACATTTTTACCCGTCCTCAGAGATTGAAAACGAATAATTCGCCAACAGATTCTACGTTAAAAATTTCAAACATTTAGTAAGATAGCCTTGGAAAGGCCCACCATTATTTCTTATTTAGGTGTTTACCTTCCATAAAAAGAGTGACTCACTTTTACGATTTATAAAAAAAAGGAAAAAATTTTTTTTTAAAAAAATAGGTACGATTTATAAAAAAAAAATCTTTGTGTGATTAATGGTTTTCACAAATTTTTAAAAATGTTTGTGCCAAAAAAAAAAAGAAAACACTCACACAAAAGGCTAATCGTTTAATATCTTCAAGAAAAATTTAAAAATTCGCAAAGCGATTTTAAAATGCTACTTCTCTTACAATATTTGACGTACACGCATGAAATTTGTCTTACTTGTACATCGAACTATGTATAGCAAAATTTGTTATGGGTTTTGTGATAACATGATTGATATTAATAAATGCTTTTTTTATGAATCCTTATTGAAAATTCCTTGAAAAATGTATAAACTCTAAACTATTCGACTATCTATTTTTTTAAAGCATAGGTTTCATTCAAAAATGCATGTCAACATTTAATATATGTATTAATAGCAATAGAAAAAATATCACAAAGCATTTTGCACGATAGGAAAAAAAAGTCTTAGCATTTTAAATGAAAAAAAAGGAAAAAAAAACCTTTACCATTTTTTCTTTTTCTGAGAAAAATCAGTATAAAGTTTTTATTTGCCATTGGGATATGAATAAAACGAACATAAAAGTTATCATAATTCAGGTCTTTTTTTTTTTAAATTAGAGCTCTTTCTTTCAAATATTGTGAGAAAATAAAAAAAAAAGACACAAAGAATAATTTACGTAAAAAATTTGATTTGGTTTTTTTGCCAATTTTTGTCCATTGAATGTCCCCTCAAAAAAGGCATGAACACATTTTTTATTTTTAATTATTTATTTGCAATCCAGTATTTTAACGGTTATATAAGACTATATTTCAGTTACTTCCTTCGTATTTCAGATACGACTGATTGCGTTTTCAAACTTTTTTGTATTCATGCATTTACAGTGAAATATGTGTTGTTGTGTGTTGTTTCTAATGTCACCTGTCTGATGGTGTCAGATAGAGGCCTACAAAATTCATCGTGGCAAGGGGCAAGGTGTACGCCTGTCATTGGCCTTTTCTTAGCTTTGAGCACCATGCAGGTGACAGTACGATTTGGTTCGGTTCATACCCGATAGATGGTGACACCACCTATCTCCAGCTCCACAATTTAGGCATGGAACTGGAGGGGAGGGAAATATTCTCCAGTCCCCTGCACCCGTGGTTTCAGCTGCGACCGCCCACAAGACTTTCGGACCCACTGATTTAACGAGCACGTACTCCGTGTGTACTCGGTGGCATTGGGCATCGAACCCAGGTCTTCCGGTCTGGTGTCCGGTGCTCTAACCACTAGGCTACCCATGGCATCTTACGTTTACGTAAAATACGTTTAACGCGAAAACGCTAAAGACGAAATATCGGTTAACACGAAATAATACAACTGTCTCGACAAACTACAATGTATTTTCGTGCATTTCCCCCCCTTAACACGAAAAGATTTCCCTTCTGGGAAGGAACAAAATACAGAAAACACCAGCCAAGCATGTTCACCCTCAAACGAATTCGTTGCAGTAGAAGATGATAACGTGTGTACGACCACAATTATGGCAGACAAAGACATTTTGGGGTTTGCTCAAAGCTAAAAAAAATATCATTGGTGCAGATTCCGACGACAAAATGTGATGAATAATGCATTCCTGGTCCCACATCATACCAAATGTGGAACATCATGAAAAGTATACGCAGTTATTTAGATGCACATTCCAATCGTGAAATGAATAACAAAATGAACGACATCGGACAATGTGTTGACAATCTGACGCTAAAAGAGTCAATGCAAAGAAAAATATCAGATCATTTCCCAAAAACTCAATAAATGTTGAGCCTAGAAAGTTTTTTAAAAATTTCATTGTGAATGTTGTTGTTTCATTAATTTTTATTAAGTACACGTATATATACATTCTATATAAATAAAATGTACTCTAATAAGCTAAATTTTGTTGAATATGTGATTTTTTTCCCCTGCAGTATATCCTTTAACACGGAGAAATATTTTAGTCCCCAGTCAGTTTCGTGCCGAACGATTTTCAATGTATATTATCCGTATTTATTAGTTTTTTTTTTTTACATGTCTTCAAAAAAAATAAATAAATAAATAAATAATAAAAATAAAAAAAAGGAGCGTGTTATAGTTGCAAAAAAGTTTTGCAAAAAATCGAGAAATACAACACACTCAGTAGAACTTAAGCAGTAAAATATGCAATGAAAGTAGTTTTATTCTACGAACAGTGCCGATCCTAAGGTGTTGGCCGCCCGTGTGCAAAGACCTAATGTGCCGCCCCTCTAGAGAATTTTTTTATACTTTGATTTATACTTAAGGTATCCGAACACGTTCGGAGTACTTTTTAACAAAATAACATACTAAAACATTATAAATGCTCTTTTAGGACTCAATACCAAAAATATTACCACACACACACACACATTTAGCTATCAAAATTTAAAATAAATTACCTGAATTTTACAAAAAATCACAATTATAAGTGAAATTTTAGCAATATTTTTGAAAAACTTCAAAGCAGTTGGAGAGAAAAGTAATAAACATACATTAGTAAAAAAATTACTAAAACAAATTAGATGCATTTATCTGGAAAATGTACTAAAATTTTAATTTTTTATTAAAATTTGAAAATTTTAGAGCTGATTGAGTAAACATTATAAGAAATGTTACATTTTTTATGAGACCATTATTTAAATAACAAACCATAACTCATACAATAAGAAATATTTTAGTACGTTCTCTAGAAAATAACATAAAGGTCAGGTTCAAAAAGTTTTATAGAAATACATTCGTAATATTTTGAGTTATCAGACTCGCCATGATAGATTTTGAGCAATTTAAATGCCCCTTCTGCTAGATCAAACACCCACTCCAAGTTTTTCTAAATTTATATAATTGATTGTAACTTGGCCTCTAGGTAGTGTAGAAACAAAACAAAGTATGTTTTGTATTGTCAAAAGATAGCTCTATTCAATAAAATAAAAACAAAAATATCTGTCTTGACTGAATTTGGTCATTTTCAACGTGTTCGGATACCTTAACGTTGACGTTTTAAACTAATATACCTGTATAAGAGTAAAAAGCGAAACATAAATAAAATTTGAAGTTCAGAACTTTATTTTTTCGACAGCTAGTAGCTTATAATAGCTACAAAATACTTTAAGAGAATAATAAACAAAACAAAAATATTACCTTTAAAATAAAAGTAAACATTTTATAATTAGATATACTAGGCAACAGTATTTACGTATAAAATATAATCTAATAATTAAAAAAAAATACTGAGCATAAATCACGTGAAACGAAAAATATATTCACATGTGTTTAAAATTAAGAAAATTTTTAGGTTTTGTCGGATTATCTCTAGAGATTCTGGACAGATCTAAACGAAATTTAGTTTGTGCATAGGTTTGACATTATACAAATAATAACCCTTCAACATTCACAAGATCCCAACAGGATTTTATACTGAAAATAAGAGAGTTAATGAGTTTCTGGGGCAAATGGTTCCACTCGTTAGGCATCTATTTATTAGGTCTTGAAAGGAGTTTGCGAGTTGCAATTGCCTTCCTTAGAGCATCTCAGGCATGCTACATAGGGTTGAAGTCTGGATATCTGGCTGGCCAATCTACCCGGCGAATATCCTCATTTTTCAGAAACAATGTGACCTCGCATTATCATCCATTGAAATGAAATTAGAGCCAACTTTTCCCTGAAAGATCTCATTCCTATATCTTGCAGCACACACAGTCCCAATGTCTCTTTCAAAAAATTATCTCTTTCAAAGTATATGAGGACGGTCTCATTTAATGCCTTCCCATATCATCAAGCCTCCCTTGTCGTAATCATCGATTTTTCAGATATTGGTAGCGGTCCCTGGTTCTTTTTTTATATAATCACTCATTAGGCTAACATTATTACTACAAGAATCACTGATTAGGCTGAACCGGGACTCATCAGAGAAGAGAACGGTCACCCATGCTCCATCTCTGCAACCGACAACACAATTACAGCCTCTCACCGCTGATTGGACACTCCAAAGACAGGAGAAAGAGGAATATAAGTGGTACATACGATAATGAGAGTGGCATAGAAGGGGTAAATGACCTGTAACGTGTTGTTAACCACACGGATTTTTATGAAACCGCATAAATTATGTGAGAAATGCAGTTTATACAGTACACTGAGAAGTCGCTCTCTCTCTCTCTCAGCTATATAATAACTGCTAATAGTGAAAAAATGCATAAATGCTTTTAAGAATCTCATAAAAATTAATTTCGTATAGTAAAAGTAAATCAAACATTTTAATAAAATATTCTAAAAAATAGCTTATGATCTAAAGATTATTTTTGTTATTAAATAGGATCTCTTAAAACAAGAATAAGTAACAAGTAAACATGTAAATTTAAAAAAAAACTTTACCTCAAATAATTTTCAAAATGAAAAACCTTAAAAGTTTAATATTTAAATTATGTTAAGAAAAAAAGTCATGGTGGGCCGCAATCTATGTACTGGTGGGCCCCGTGTTTGACATGTCTGGGCTAAATGGATTAGTTGATATGAAATTACTCTTGAACTAGGAGATGGAGTATTCTTATAAGCAGGAAGCTATACTATATATATCATGATTATCTTTTAATATATGCTTTTTTATTAAAATCTAATCATGATCTGTTACATCTGCTTTATTTTTGTTCTTAGTGCTATGTTGTGAATCTCTTGATTCGCCTATTTGATTACATTACATCGTTACATTTTGGGTTCTTTAAAAAAAAAATCGCATTGAATCCGTAATTTTTTAAACTCAGTACCTAAGTAGGTACCAACAACATAAAATAAAATATAAAATTTCGGAAAACTTTACTAACATGAATAATACTGAGTGAAAATTGCTTTTCAAAAAGGCTTTGTAATGAGAATAAAAGATGTCTTCGTAAAACAACTTTAGTAAAAATCGTTTTTGTTAAGCATCAACCCACAGTGCGCCACCAGTGCCGCTGATAAACAAACAAACAAAAAAAACCCCTTTTCCATGGCGGTATTGCCGGCTCTTCCACTAATTTTGTTCCAAATGAAGAATGTGTATAAAGAGTAGACATTGATAGACAATGGGCCAACACACTATGCATTAACATTCTACTTTTCTTAAACTGTGTTATGCCATCGGAAAACCGGAACTAATTTTGATTTTTCAATAACTATTTAAAATTCAACATATATTCATTCAACTTATTATAATTTTTATTTTAAGAAATTCGAAATTTTTTTTTGCTTGATTAATAGAATTATATGCGGCCAGTGGCCGCCCCCTTGTTCTGGCCGCCCGCATGCGGTGCACGCGCTGCACACCTGCTAGGATCGGCCCTGTCTACGAAGGGTTTTTTCATACATCAATACATTTTTCTTGCATTTAAAAAGTGAGAGAAGTGAACTTTAAAAAAAAAAAACTCAATTTCCTTTAGAATATCACTACTGAAGGGTTTTTTTTTTCAATTTCAAAGCTTCAGTTTTTGTTTATCAGTCATTGTAGGGAAAAAAAAAAACTTTTTAAATATTTCTTGTTGTTGCTAATGCCACCTGATTGATTATGTCAGATCGAGGCCCACGAAATTCATCGCGGCAAAGGGCTAGTTGTACGCCTGTCGTTAGCGGTAACTTTGAGCACAGTACGTTTTGGCTCGGTTTTACCCCCTATTTTGAGGAAGAAAAACATGGGGTGGCCAGGGGCACCCCATTTCTCTTCCACCAACCTCACGAGAGGATTTTCGGCTCGACGGCTATTCAAAGTACACCCTACCGCATAGGCACCATGCATTTACAAACATCTCTCCATGCCTTTTCTGAGATTCAAACCCCAACGGCACAGCAGTCAGCGTCACTAATCACTATATCGAATGAGCAGCAAGTATTTCTTGCATTTTACAAATGAATTAGAAGTACTATATAAAATAAACAATTTCACACAAAAGTTTATCAAAATATCCAAATTTTATCTTTTGAATTTTTTTTTATTTATAGAATTACAAGTACGAAATAAATATTGTACAATAAATGTTGCTTTGAAAAAAAAAATTTGATAAGTTCCGATTAGTTTAAATGAGTTTAATTCTCATTCAACTATATATATATAGACATTGTGTACTATGTTTTTTTCGAGGCTTTTAATCAAGTATAGCTTTTCCTTTTTGTTTTCCTTTTTTTGAGCAAAATTGAAATTTGATTATCTTTGATGTTAAAAAAATGTTTTATATACAAAACAAAAATTAATAATTATTTAATATCTTAGATCAGAGGTTCCCAGACATTTTGTCTCATAGACCCCTTGCCATATTTTTCGGTTTTGCTTTCATTCCTGCTTACCTAATGCTGAATTGTTTGTAAATTTATCAACTTAAATGTCTTTTGACACCTGGTACAGAGCTATTTACTTTTAAAGATTTATATTTCTAATTGTAATGAAGTATAATGTTTAAAACTTAAGAGAAACACCTGTTAACTAAATTAAAATTTAAGTAATATACAAAATAACTGATCAACAAACAAACGTTTATATTGGAAGGGATTCATCAAATGTTTTAATAACAAATTTTCAACATTTCGCATCAATCTTGTCAGGTTTAACCCTAAATATCCTCGGTTAGTAGTGTCCAGTCTTTTTATTTTTATTTTTGCATGGTAATTAAGAAGCAACTAAGATGGGGGCTAGGGTTGATTGAATATTTACGTCGCACTGTTCAGCTACACAAGGGCTTTTGGCGACGGACCTCGTAATTTTGAACCATGGTCAAGTGACGAGGAAGACACCTGAGCTGTCACCCCCTCTACTAACTACCACACCACACTAATGGGACGAAGGAGTTGGAGTTTAACTTCTCACGTAAAAGCAACTCGAGAGCTATTGGCGACAGACGTCGTAATTTTGAACCTCAGCCAAGTGAACTAGCACCTCCCTCTCTTAACCCGGCATCACTCGCGCGAAAAAAACGACCTTAAGTTTTCGCGCAGGGTATGTCATACCCAAGGGTATTTACATTGTTTTCTTACCGTAAAATTTGTATACAAAGTTTTAAAAGGAAGAAAAGTAGGAAATATACAATATATTTATTGCATTTTTCAAACAAATTTAATTTTTCTGTTCTTTTTATAAGGCCATTCAGCGCATTGTTTATACACTCCTTTAATCTCGTCGTGAGTGAGTGCGACGTTTTCACTGGATCTTAATTTTTTTAATCTGTATCTTTTTTAAAACTAAACATATTGGAGTAAACTTCTTCATTCATTAAATTCAAAAATTTTGGAATTTCTTTTTTATTTTCTCTTATTGTTCCAGCAATAGTTTTTTTTTCTTCAAAAGTTCATCTGTAAGTGGATAAGATGTGTACCAGTTGTTTCCTTTAAAATTACGTTCTTCCCAAATGTTTTTTTTTGTCTCCACACATAAAACATTTATTTTTAACAGTGTCTCCCTTTTCTAAATCTGGATCGATTTCAGTGGGGGAATCATACTTGCTGTTAGACTCTTCAGCATTTGATTTTTCCCTCATCATAACCACGAAGATAATTTCTTCATCCGAAAATACTGTTGCACTATATCTATTAAATGCTGTATCTATTAACTTACTTAAATATCACATTTCTTCATCATAACTACAACAATACGCCATAGCATAAGGAAGATTTAAAACGTGCTCATACATTCAGAATCGTAACGTCGATTCACGCGCAGGGTATGACATACCCGAAGAGGCAATATCCAAAAATATATACATATTTAGAATTCACCTATAAGCTTTCTCGTGTACACGAGAAACTATCCATTTACCAAAAAAGGCTTAGAAGGAGCTTTGAAAAAGTTAAACGGTGGGTATGACACACCCTGCGCGAGAACTGCAGGGTTAACTACCACACCAACAGGAGGACATTGAGCTTCGACAGATTTAATTAGGTGCCGTTCTCGACACTTGAACATGACTCAAAATTATGAAGTCCGTCGCCAATAGCCTTTGAGTAGCATGTTAACACAACTCTTACTCTCTCAACAGATTTAATGTCCATCGGTCCTCTCTGCACGGCGGATCTTCAGTGACACCAGGACTCGAACTCGCGACACTCCGACCACAAGTTCGTGACTATTACCACAGAGCTACAGTGGTCTCTCAACTGACATGGGAGGAAAATTCTTTTGATTGATTTTTCTCCCGAATTCTTTCGTAAAAGACTACTTTTTTTTCATGTATTCTCAGTGGATACTTTGTCTACTAATACACTGATTTTGATTTATAAATTTCATTTCTGATTTAGTACAGTTAAATTACCACAAGGTAAATTTAGTTAAAATATCGAATTCTAGCAACCTCTTAAATATTTTTTTCACTTCCAAGATGAAGAATATTTTTAAAATACATTACTGTATATTTTTTAAAAAATGCATTTGTTCTCGATTATATGATATCTTGTATATCTAAGAAATTTGACAGTTTTAGAAGATTTAGTACAGGGGTGGCTAGCCCTGGGGCCGCATGTGGCCCACCTTGAATAATTTTGCGGCCCGCGGGCATACAACTTTACAAAATTCAACTATTTTGGACAATATTTGTTTTTATAGAAGCTTTTTTAACAAATAAATCCTATAACCGTTTCCATTTTATCACATTGCTTCTGTTAATATTAATCTGTTTTTTGGCGAAATTGAAATTTATC
This sequence comes from Trichonephila clavata, assembly GCA_019973975.1. Lineage (NCBI taxonomy): Eukaryota > Metazoa > Arthropoda > Arachnida > Araneae > Nephilidae > Trichonephila > Trichonephila clavata. The sequence continues at coordinate 32,429 of BMAO01019167.1, read as the reverse complement.
GAACATAAATCGTGCTCAAATTTAACGGACGAAAACCAGCAACACACATCAATTACTATACGCAAATACATGCATTGAGATCGACTTGCGAAAACTAAGTGAAAGAGTTCAGAAACAAATATCTCACTAAATAAATTAGACATTATTTGATCATTGCATTATTATTATCTATATTTATATACTTGAAAAAACAGTAAAAATAAAAATATATCAATCTGTTCCAAGTTTTCACTTCAATAAATGTTTGTAATGGGTTCAAATCTATATACATATATAAAGGAAAAAAAAGTGACTCGCACTCACTGATTCACTGACTCATCACGATATCTCCGGAACTATTCAACCTACAGACTTGAAATTTGGTATAGGCATGTTTCTTTCATGGAGTAGAGATCCGCTAAGAACAGATTTTGCGAAATTTGAATCTCAAGCGGCATTACGGTGGGTTAAGGGGCATTATACACTGGTGTAAGAAATTAAGAGAATTTTCAGATTTGATCGATTATCTCTAGAACTACTGGGCCGATTTTAATGAGATTTGATACGTACATACATTGATACTATACAAAACTAATAACCAATACCGTACATACATTGATACTAAACAGACCAATTGCAATACACACGCATTATCGCGCGTAACTCTCGTTGGAAGGTATGAAACAGTGGTAATAAACAAAAGAAATGGTTTAATGGTATGGTCCCTATTAACCAGGCTATACCTCCTATTAACCCCCTCCACACATACATCAATCTGTTATTACAGCTATTCAGGCCTAGCAGTGTGATGTCATACTTGAAATAAGGCAGTTTATTACTTCTTGTGGCAATTGGTCCCCACTCGTTCAGCAACGCTGGTTTCATTTCCTGCATGGTTCACGGAGCTGGGTTACAAGTGGCAATTGCCCTCCCAAGAGCGTCCCAGACATGCTCTATAGGGTTGAGGTCTGGAGATCCATACGGCGAATATCCTCACTCTAGAAATTCGTCGACCAGAAGAGCTCTATGTGGCCTCGCGTTTTCGTTCATTAAAATGAACTGCGGGCCACAAGCACCCCTGAAAAGGCAAACATTGGGCTCCAAGACCGCATCCCTATACCTCACACCAGTCACAGAGTCGCTTTCAAAGACATGGAGAGGTGTACGTCCATCCAATATGACGCCTGCCCAGACCATTAAACTTCCTCCACCATAATTGTCAATATCTCGGACATTGGAGGGTAGGTAGCGGGACCCTGGTTCTCTCCATATGAACGTACGTTGAGAATCTGTGTTTAGGCTGAAATGAGACTCATCAGTGAACAGAACGGCCGCTCATTGATCCATACTCTAATCTCTATGCTGCGTGCACCATGCTAAATGGACTCTCCTGCTCGTAGACGAGGGCGGGATGCAAACAGTAGGTCTTCTGGCAAACAACCCTCTCTTATGAAGTCTTTTTGAAACAGTCACCTTTGATACACGGGTTTCTGTGGCTGCATACAAGTAACGAGAGAGGTGAAAAGCTGTAGCCCCTCTGTTACTCCTCGCTATAATCGGCAAATGGCAATCTTCGTGGCTCTTGGACGACCTTGCCCAGGCTTTCTCTCGATGGATCCAGTATCCTGAAACTGTTTTCATAAGTTACACACGACGCTGGGCGTTAAATTAAACTCTCTACAAATCTGGGCTTGAAATTGGCCCGCTTCTAGCCTCCCAACCATTCGCCACCTCATTCCATCATCTAAACGTTGGTGGTTACTCATTTTTACTCTTACGATTTGAATTGAACCGATTGCTTCAAAATAACACCAAGAAATTTGCCGAGGTGTGCTGGTGAATGAAATACGTCTTAACTTACACGCGCTTATAAAGCCTGTTTTTCTGCTGGCTCCACCTACACACACGTATACAATTAAGTATTTGCCGTAGAAGATTTGCATTTTTATCTAGAAGCAGTGGTTTTTCATTCAGTTCAGTTCTTTTCATGTAATTCAATAAAATATGCAAATTCTCTTAATTTCTTACACCAGTGTAGATAATTGTTACCATTTTTTACTACTCGACGTATAGTCTTGAAATTTAGTAAGCAGATTCCTTTCACAGCGTAGATATCAGCTACAAAAGGAGTTTTGTGAAAATCGACTTCCAAGTGGCGTTGCGGGAGCTCAAGGGACGTTATAGATAAGAATTCTCATTTTTAAACTATTATACGCACAGTCTTAAAATTTGGTAAGCAGATTCCTTTTATAAAGTAGAGAACAGCTACAAAATATGTCTCGCCAAAATCGACCCCAAGTGGTGTTTCGAGGGATTAAGCGGCGTAATAGTTAAATATTTCCGTTTTTAAACTACCAGACCTACCTGCTTGAAAATTGGTAGGCATGTTTCTTTCATGGAGTAAATATCCTCTACAAAATTGGGTTTGCGAAAATTGATCCCCAAGCGGTGTTGTGGAGGGTTAAGTAGCGTTAAAGATAATTATCTCCATTTTTAAATTACTGGACGTACAGTCTTGAAATTTCATAAGCAGATTCCTTTCATGGAGTAAAAATCTGCTATATAATGAGTTTCGTGAAAATCGACCCCCAAGTGGCATTGCAGGGGTTTAAGGGGCGTTAAAGGTAATTTCCGTTTTTAAACTATTAGACGTACAGTCTTGAAATTGAGTAAGTAGATATCTTTCATAGACTAGACATCCGCTACAAAATGGTTTTTACGAAAATCGATCCTCAAGGGGCGTTGCGGGTGAGTGAGTGAGTGAATATTAACGTCCTACTGTTCAGCTACACGAGGGCTTTAAGGGGCGTTGCAGAGAATAATACATAATTATTTGCATTTTTAAACTATTAGATGTACAGTCTTGAAATTTGGTAAGCAGATTCCTTTCATACAGTAGAGAACCGCTGTAAAATAGGTTTCGCGAAAATTGACCCCAAGAGACGTTTCGGGAGATTAAGGGGTGTAATAGATAAATGATTCCGTTTTTAAACTAATAGACCTATCTGCTTGAAAATTGTTAGGCATGTTACTTTCATGGAATAAATATCGGCTACACAAAATGGGTTTTACGAAAGATGACTTCCAAGGGGTGTTGCGGGGGATTAAGGGCATATATAATTATTTCCGTTTTTAAACTGTTAGACATACAGTCTTGAAACTTGATAAGCAGATTCCTTTCTTAGAGTAGACATCTGCTATTAAATTGTTTTTACGAAAATTTACCCCAAAGTAGCGTTGCGGGGGCTCAAGGGGCGTTACAGGTAATTTTTTTCCATGTTTAATTTATTTGACGCACAGTCTTGAAATTTGGTAAACAGATTCCCTTCATAGAGTATAGTTCCACTAAAAAATAGGTTTTGTGAGAAAAAAAGACCCCCCCCTCCACCCAAGTGGCTTTGCGGGGGCTGGAGGGGCGTTACAGATAATTATTTCCATTTTTAAGCTATTAGACGTAGAGCCTTGAAATTTGATAAGCAGACTCCTTTCGTAGAGCAGAGAACCACTATAAAATAGGTTTCGCGAAAATGAACCCTCAAAACTCGTTTCGGGGGATTGAGGGGCGCAATAGATAGATATTTCCGTTTTTAAACTATTAGATGTACCTGCTTGAAAATTGGTAGGCATGTTCTTTTCATGGAATAGAGTTCCTCGAACAAAGAGTTATTCAAAAATCGACCCCCAACTAGGGTTGCGAGGGGTCAAGAAAAGTCATGGAAAAAAGTTCCTGTTTTTGAATTGTTAGACCTACATACTTGAAATTTGTTATGCATGTTTCTTTTGTTGAAAAGGAATCCACTAAAAATGGGTTTTACGGAAATCGTCTCCTGGGGGGGGGAGCAGGGGAGAGCCTTTTTTTTCGAAATACAAGGACTATAATAATGAAATTTGGTTTGCATTTTTCTTTTGTTCAATTGAAATCCGCTAAGAACGGTTATTTTGGAGAACGACACTCAACGAAATTACAGGGGTATTGATGATAAAATTTCATTTTTGCTCTATTAGATTTAGACTTGAAATTTGGCTTGCATGTTTGTTTTACGGAGTAGAGATCCACTAAAAATTGGTTTTGCTAAAATCCACATGGTTATTAGGTTACGAGAGTACACACATCATTCTACTTCAATTTTAGAGTTTATTAGAATATACAAATTAGAAGTTATATATATATATATATATGTTCTTTTTTTATCAAGGGGCGAGAGATATAGGTGTAAGTATATTTTTGCAATAGCATCGAATTCTTAATGCTAGGACTTAGATATCAATAATTTATAAATATATATAAACAGTATATATATTTATAAAACATCATGAAATACCCAGCGAAGCGGGTTAGGTAACGGCTATTCTAATATAAAGATATATATTTTTATATGCAACCCGCGGGATTATAATGTTTTTCTGAAGTGGCCATTGAGATCGTTTGGATTGACCACCCCTGATTTAGTAGAATGGTATTGGCCTCATAGCTATTCAAAGACGTGAATGATGCATGGGAAAATAAACTAAAGTATGTTGTTGTTGTGGGAATGCAGATTCTTGGCATTCAACTATTTCACATAGAGAATAAAAAAATTAGAAGATAAATTCTTCTTTGATTCCCTCAAGAAATAAAAAAAAAGTTAACGCCTTTTGTTTACCTTTGAGTTGATCATGAAATAAATTCACTGATGCATGTACTTTTTGTGCATCAGTGCTTTCAAAGTGACAGTCTCAGTGGTGTATGGTTCATTAGGTCTAGTATTTATAAAAAAAAGTGCAGAAGCGTTGATATTCTCCTCTTTGCTCCCATAGCCATTAAAAGCGCCCCCCCCCATTTGCATTCTCAGACAGTTACGTACTTTTTTTAAAACTATATTCAAAGTGAAAAATAGCCAAAATTCGCTTTTGCGCCATTAACATCAACATTCATTCCCTCATTCAAAATGAAAAAAAGCAAGGACTGGAATATGCTTTTAATTAAACCAGTTAAATGTATTTTGACTCTTTCATGTTTGATGGTACATAAATTGTACCACCAATTCTTATTCGTTTATTGTGTGGTGGTACATAAAACGTACCACTTGTTTGAATGCCTCAGAAATTCATGCTAGATGGTATACTCTCTGAACCACCCCAGAAATTAACTCCTAGCAGTTACCCAAGTTTCCAAGTCAAAAGCTAATTATGTGCAATAGGTTTATGCAGTAGTTTATTCTTTGATCAGCTGTGAGTCTGTTGAGTGGTATCTTTTGGGAGTGACTGTTTTGTATATTTTTAAGTGTAAATGAAAGTGCGTGTGATTCTTGTGATATTTGATACAAATCAGGTAAGTACATTTATTATGTAACTAAATAGGTCAATATTACAATAAATAGTACCTCACATGTGCATTTCTAGTATGAATATATGAGAGTCCTAAAAATGTACCACCACGCTATTAAAGGCCATCTTCTTTACAAATACCAAATGCATTCCGTTTATCCCCCCCCCCAATAACGGACATGTTTATTGTGCCAGATAGATTTATTGTACGAGTAAGTTACATTTGTTGAAAAATAATAGCAATATTTATTAAATAATAGTAAATACAAAATTATACAAATGTCTTGAATGAGTTATAGCTCGTGTTCAGGAAAAATAAATACAACTAATACACTAATTGAAAATGTTGACTAAATAAAAACTAGGTAAAATAAAATATTGCATAGAATAAAATTTTTAAAATTAAAACTAATATTAGGTAAATTAGGACTAAACTAAAATTAAGCTTACAACATTAGATAAGGAAAAACTGAAAATGTTTTAATATATAAGATGAATAGCAGTATAAAATGAAGAAGTATATTTATTTATTTTACAGCTATAAAATAACTAAGTAAAGCTACTAAAGCTCATGAAGGAGTTAATATACAGCGAAGCGAGTATACTATATACATTTCAAAATTAAGCAGATCATGTGACCCCGGTGACCTAGTGGTTAAGGTCACGAGTTCGAGTCCTGGTGCCACTTAAGACCCGCCGTGTAGAGAGGGATAATGCACGTTAAATCTGTTGAGGATCAAAGTCCCTACGTTGATGTGTTGTAGAAGTGGGGAACGAGCTCAAGTGTCGTCTTTGTTACTTGACCGTGATTCAGAGTTATGAGATTCGATGTCAATTTCCCTCATATTGTTTCAAAGTGAAACTTTACGAAACAATCGAATGAACTGCTGCTGCTTTTCTTTAAGAAACTAAAAGAAGATTAGGATTGAAGATAAAAATTTTAAGACAATGAATCCTGCCCAATACCCAAAACAAATGCTGCATCTAGCAATCGATATTGTTTCTTTGCATTTTGCCACACCAGTTAGTTTTGAAAGAAAGTTTAAACAAAGATATAAATCAAATTTTTACAAAAAAAGCTCTTATAATAAGAAGTGCGACGATTTAGAGTACCGCGGTAGCCAAGTGGTCTAGGCATCGGATCATGGCTAGCGTGTCATGAGTTCGATCCCAGTACCACTAAAGATCCGCCGTGTAGGGGCGCGATGCACGTTAAATCTGTCGAGAGCTCAAACGTCCTCCCGTTGGTGTGGGGTGGTAGTTAGTAGAGGGGTGCCAGCTCAGGTGTCGTCCGCGTCACTTGACCATAGTTCAAAATTACGCGGACCGTCGCCAAAAGCCCTCGTGTAGCTGAATTGCGCGACGTTAATATTCACTCACTCACCCGATGATTTAGAAAAATGGTTGAGTAGCGTGACACTCTTAAGAAATTAAATTATTGATTTAATACGTCTACAGAGCTATTAATTACAGCATTTACATTTAGATACATGTTATTCAAACTATTGAGTATTTCAATAGTGCAGAATAATTTATTGGAGATGGAGGAGGCAAACACAACGTTCCCTCCACTCTTTTGGGGTGGTCCCTTCTACACCTCGAATATCACTTGAGGTTCGGGTGGCAGGTGGAATCAGATGTTGTTTTCTCATGGTCATCAGTTGCAGGCGTGATGTCAGATGAAAAGACCCTGCAATATTTTAAGAGTGTCCTTGTGAATATGAGTTAGGGTTTGCAGCCCTGAAATCCCGGGATTTAATTTTTGTCTGAATCATAAAAATTTTTTTCTCATAAAGATTTTTGAAGAATTTAATTCTTTGACAGTTTATATTCTGTTTATGAAATATGCATGTAGAATTTTTTGTGCAACTATAAGTGCTATAGGTAAAAAAAAAATATATGCAGCTCTCATTTCTCGTATGGGAGAACGTCGCACAGATCTAAGTGGCTCACACACAGCAATACTTACACAATAATAAAAGGAACATCTCTCAAGAATAGATTTTGTCACAGTTCCTTCTTCACTTAAATGCCATTAATTAGTAGCGGACCTACTTGAAAGACTCGAGACACTTAAAATCCCATTGCATTACTAACAGCTCAATTTCTAACAATTCTTCAATTTCAAATGAGGTAAACACTTGAAATTGATTCACATTCTGATTCAATAACTGGATCAATTTATATATAAAAACCATGAAGTGTAGCAGAACTAGATAAAGTTATCAAAGAGGTATATGCACCAATTCATTCTATTAGATTTGAGACACTGTCATCAAAAACTCAAAAAGAAATGTCTTTTTTAAAAATAGAGGGAGACGTGGTGACTACACCTGAAAATAACATACTTCTATTTAATGACGGGCGATAACACCTACTTGTACAGAATCCGAACGTGCCTTTTCTTCAACAGAACAATTTATAACAAAAATAAGAAGCCGTTTCAACGATGGACGAGCTGTGTTTTTTAAAAGCTTATTTACAGAAACACAAAAACTATGAAGAATTGTTTTTTTTTTAAAATTTCATTATGTACTATTTTTATTTGTTTTTTTTATGATGAATTAACTTTTTTCTTTAAATAAAAGTAATATTAAACCAATTTTTAGTTATATTTTCAGGTTTATTATGCAATTTTAGCTATGCTAATATGTAAGTATTTTTAATAAATAGCCCAATCCTAGTCCTGGGATTTGGATAATGTAATCCCGGGATTAAAAATATGACTCCCCTCAGGGGGCTCACCTTCTTTAGGTGAGTACGGGTGTCACAATCCCGAGGTGCCCTAGTGATCTTTTCCTTTTCCCACGGGGTTTACTGTCTTTGGTAAACACAGGCTTCACGAACCCGGGGTACCCTAGTGATCCTTCTCTATTTTCGAACCTCTTTCTTGTCATTCAATTCATCTTTCTCTCTTCCCGTCTAGACCACAGATATTAAAACAAATGTTTGGCGCAGTATAGCCGAAATCGGCTCTTGCGCCAATAAACCCCAAAATCACTCACTCACTAAAAATATGACTCGGGATTGCAAACCCTAATATGAGTGGTGTATTGTTACCTGTATAGGAAAGCCGATCTTGAAGCTGCGGCAGGAAAACGTTACAAAAGTAATTCCAAAGTAGAAGTGAAAAGGGAAATCCAACTCGTATTCTTGTACTCAATAATTTAGAAGATGTTGATATGATTATCCATGTTGTGTGTTTTAATAATTTTGGAAATGATTGGTTGTTTATTAATTAACGTCATATTTAGAAGTAACACACAACAGAGCCGGTGTGCAGCTGTGTGTGAACCCCCATCCCTACCCTTTTTAAAAATAAGGCAAAAAATCTTAATTTTCAGCTCATTTAATTCTAATATATATATTTTAATCTTATTCACAATTTCCTTCTCAATATTCAACCTTTGATGCTAATAATTAAAAATAATTGCACAAATAGTGAATAAATCACCCGTGTGTGTATGCGAGGGTTGACATACTTAAAGTTAAGACTTTAGGGACCCCAAGCAAAAAAGGTTGGAAACTCATGCTCTGCAGTTCATATTCCACATACATCTTGAACTTTTTTTTATTTTTGTGGATTCAAAAATTCGTATTTTTTTATCTGTATTAATTTATCCCGAATAATTTCATGTTAAGTTTTTATTTTCTGTTTACAGAGTTTCTCTTAATCTTTCGTGACATATTAATATCAGTTTTGGAAATTTAATTATATCCTAAGCTTTTCCAATCCGGAAATTTTGACACTTCTATTGCTATGCGTAGAGAAATACAGCATCCTGATCTTTTTTTAACTTTTTCATTTCTTGAAGCTTGCATCAAGTCTTTTTCATTTGATTGAAAATCTTTTTTTATTTCACACAAATTTATGAGAAACTTATGTTTATGAAATTTTATGTTCCCATGTTAAAACCTGTGCTTACTTTATGATTTTTTTATAATACATACATCAACAGGGGAAAATTGTTCGGTGATTTAATTGAGTACAAAATCTTTGTCTTCCTGTTTTTTTTTAACACGGTAAAATGGACCATTTTGAAACATTCTGTTACAAAACAAAATTTTGCGTTTTTTGTGTACCCTTTGTTCATCTTTTCGTCATTTAGAATCATTAAAAATTTCATCAGCTGCTTTGTTTTTCAATTGCTGTTTTCGTCACATCCCAAATATAAAAAAATCTTCCCTAATTATTCACGCAATTATGTTCTTTTTAAAGATAAAGTAATGAAATAAAATTGGATTTTTCTAAGAATCAATGTATCTGTATTTATGTGAGACAAACAGTGTTGGATTAAACGACATCGAGGCCCCTAGGCAGTCGAATTCTCGGGGCCTGGTAGTCTAATAGTTTTACTACACAACATATTAGGAATATATTTCACTGCACAAATAAAATAACAAAATATCAGCAAATAAAAATAAATAATAATTACTTATTAGAATCTGTAATATAAAAAACTAACTCTTGCAAAAAAAAAAAAAAAAAAAACTAAATATTTGGTTTTCTCAATTTTTTGGCCGCGAATTCTTTTAGAACATCTTGGAATTCTATGTTCTTCAAGATGTCGTATTCAATGGCCATAATAGCAAGTGAGTTCTGTCCTTTCACAGCGTCAACTGTTTTATATAAACTGAGCTAACTAATAAAATAGCTTGATCTAAATTAAGCCTTGATTATAAGCCAATCACAGAAAAAGAAAAGCTAAATAACCTACCAAGATGTTCTGTATGCAATCGAAAATCCGGAGTCTGAACCAAGTCTGCGGAGAAACTACCCATCAGTCGGTGTAAATTGGATACAAAACGATGTTTACGTCACAGACTTGCGCTCTTGAGATCATAGACATCTCCCGGATGTTTTTAGAGCACTAACAGAAAATAGAACACGCTCTTGAGGGCCCCCTAAAAAGCGCGGGGCCCGTAGGCAATTGCCTTCTCCGCCTAATGAGTAATCCGTCACTGAAGACAAAGAATGTAATAAAGCTAATGCTTAAAGGAATTTATGTATTGCGACTTCTTTCTTACTTTCACTCAAGCAATTCTAAAGATTGTTCCACATCAGCTGCGTGAAGAAATCAATTCACAGGGGTTAAAGATTAATTTATATGATTTTCATATAATACTTTTGTATCTCAATTGTAGGAATTGTATTCTTACCACATTGAAGCACGGACAAATCCATACCCGTAGAGATTGTGATAAGAATAAACCTGGAAAACGAAGATATTGAAAATTTCAAAAACCACTATTCTGCGATTTCAAACACCAATTGGATTGTTTACAACTACAATCCAAATCCACAAAAATAATTATTTTGTTCACCTCATTTATCTTTATAACTTGTTTTTATGCTTTACGAATAGACTAACTAAATATTTATAGATAGACAACACAAAATCTAATTTAAATTTACCATATGCTCTCACACATTTTTTAACTCTTTCGTGCTTGGTCGTACATATATATTGTACCACCAATTCTTATTCGTTTATTGTGGGGTGGTACATAAAACGTACCACTTGTTTGAATTCCTCAGAAATTGATGCTAGTAAAGTAAGTCACAAAAGTCTACATACACCCCCAATACACACAGATCTAGCACGATACTTATATTTTCGAAAATACAACTTTATTTTCGTAATTATCCTAGATAATAATTCATATCTAATAAAGAAAATTATGAACATATTCATTAAAATATATCAAAAATAAAAAAAAATATGAAACTATATAGTTACGAAAGTCTACATACAGGGACAGAACAGCACAATTTTCAATAATTAATCAGCAAAAATTTAATGTTAATATTTTGTAGGACCTCCCTTTGAAGCAATAACTGCCTGCATTCGGTTTGGCATTGACATAACAAGATTCTTCATCGTCTCAGGTGAAATTTGGGGTTCTATGGCCTTCCTCAGAGTTTCCTTGCTGGTTATTGCTTGTTGCCGGAACTCTTCTATCAACTTCCTCCCAGAGGTGTTCGATGGGATTAAGGTCCGGCGACTATGGCGGTGAATGCAGTTGCTTAGGTGTGCGGTAGAGCAGCCATTCCTTAACAATCTTAGCTGTGTGCTTCGGATCGTTGTCTTGTTGAAAGACAAAGTTGCTCCTAAGTCCCAATTTTTGACCGATGGGTGTAGATTGCTTTGCAGAATCTTTAAGTATCCAAATTTATTCATGTTGCCATCGATGAACACCAAATTGCCCACTCCAGTTGCCGCCATTGCGCCCCAAACCATCACAGTACCTCCGCCGTGTTTCACAGTTGGAGTCAAATTCTCGGGGTTCATTGCTGTGTTTTTTTCTTCTCCAGACTTTTCCGCGGCCATCACTTCCAAACACGTTGAATTTGCTCTCATCGGTGAATACAACAGTTTTCCAAAAATCAAAATCCTTGTCAACGTGTGCAGAAGCAAAATCAAGTCTCATCTGTTGGTTCACAGATTAGATGAACGGTTTCCTTCTGGAAACTCTGCCATTGTAACCGCCTGATCGAAGAATTCTACGAACAGTTTCTGGATGTACTTTCTTTCCACTTGCTGTTGCAATTTGATCCGCTAATTTTGGAGCACTAATTTTCGGATTTTCTTCACTTTTATTACTATGGCTCTTGCATCACGATCACTAAGCTTGTGTGGACGACCACATCGAGATTTGTTCAGCACATTTCCACGCATAACATAATTTCTATAGATTGTTTGCACAGTTGACCGAGGTCTTTTTATACAATTTTGGCAATTTCGGAATAGGTTTCTTTTCACCTTTCAACTTTACGATCAGATTTCGAAGTTCTAATGATGTTTCCTTTCCCTAGCTCATTTTTTTTGAAGTTACAATGTTGAAAAATCACGGAAAATGAAGTTTAGAATATAGAACACGTGTCACCTCAAACTAAGGTGATCTTCGAAAAAAAAAATGGTTTGCAAGATTCTTATTATCAGCCAATCGAGTGTATGCAGACTTTTGTGACGTGACAATCGCTACACATTTCACAGTAATTACTATTTCTGAACTTTTTTATAGTGAAAAGCATATTTTTTCGCTGAAATTGAAAGATCGATATAATTTTTCAAATTGAAACTTAATCAGTTTTAGAGATAACCCTATTTTGATAGGTGTATGTAGACTTTTGTGACTGACTGTATTTATTCTAAGTTTCAAGTAAAAATTAAGTACCAATACACATTTCTAAATTATTCAAGTAGAAAGATATTTGTGTAAGAGTTCGAAGTCCATATACGGTTATAAACGCCACCTCCAAAAGGAGAGACGGTTAGCCCCTCGGCTTGGCAAAAATAATTCATGATAAGTTGAAAGGAATTCGGAGTGTCTGTTTCCTAAACTCCTATCTGGATGGCTGTAAGTTACATGAGTTCGTCTTAACCTTAGCCCATTTCTGCATTTAATGATAATAAAAATTTAAAAAAATAACTTTATTAGAAAAAAATTACATTAAAAGATTAGGAAGTTAAAAATTTGGAGAGATAAATAAGGAAATTTAGGTGTGAATGTGGGTTGAAGAATTCATTCTGTCGGGTGCGGAGATTAAATCTGTCCCCGAGTCCATGTCTTTATTTTGTCTCCGTGCCCATTCATAGGATCAATCATCACTGCCGCAGTCATTTTGGATCCTCAGAACCTAAATAATAGAAAAAAATTTTGAAGAGAAAATTAAAGGAGGGTTTTGGATTTCCGAGGGAAATGAATCAGGTAAAAGTTTTTGCTTGCAACACCCTGTAATCTAAAACGAGACAAAATTTTTAACATTCTACTGATTGACATCTATTTTATTAAGAGAGTATTTTTTTTTCTGTATACGTCAGTGTACGGTATTTTGCTCTGCATATCCATGCAGTTGTAAAATTTTGAACACCAGTTCAGTTTTGAAATGTGGCCGCGGTAGCCAAGTGGTCTAGGCATCAGATCATGGCTGGCGTGTCATGAGTTCGATCCCAGTACCACTGAAGACCCACTGTGTAGGGGAGCGATGCACGTTAAATCTGTCGAGAGCTCAAACGTCCTTACGTTGGTGTGGTAGTTAGGAGAGGGGGTGCCAGCTCAGGTGTCGTCCTTGTCACTTGACCATGGTTCAAAATTACACGGTCCGTCGCCAAAAGCCCTCGTGTAACTGAGCAGTGCGACGTTAATATTCACTCACTCCATTTTGAATTATATGGAAAGTAAGTTTTAGAACATCAGTTTTAAAAAATCAGAAAAGCTATGAAATCATTAATTCCTTAGTGTATTTCATTGCATATCCACGCAATCGTAAAATTTGAATTTGTATACAAGTATGCGTATTATTTTTACTCCATATAAATGGAATTTAAGTTTTAGAGAGTCGTCGCTTGAAAAATCATTAAACATTGAGGTTGTTAATTCCTGTATATCAGGATAGTTGTGTTATATTCGGACAGGCATAGTATCAAATGTCAGTTCGTGATTTTGTACGTATATTTAACATTTTTAAAATACAATTTTTATGTAAGACTGCGAGAATTACAACCAAAATCGTTAATAACTTTTTTAATCAAAAACAATATATGAGCAAATAGTTGAGATCATGGGCAACAATTATATAACTCAAATAAATAACAATGACACATAGTACTATACAATAGTGATGGATTCAACAGCAGATTTGTCCCACAATTACTAACTTGCTATTATACTACGCTAATGTTTTCGTGGAAAAGTGTATGAAAGATGTGTCTCATTAATTAAGATTATTAGTCACATAGATTTATATTTAATTATCTACAAAATTTTTTAGAAACAAATGGACTGCTATTGGATAATTATAGGGGGCGGTCATATGACAACGCTGCCAATGTGTCCGGTCCATATAATGATGTGCAAGCTCTTCTAAAAGGAAAAAGTAAATAAATTCGCTAATTATGTGCCGTGTGCTGCACATTCTCTTAATCTAGTTGTGCAGAATCAGTTAATGTTGCAACTGAAATCGTGAACCTCTTTGGTTTAATGTAACAAATATATGTTTGCTTTTCTACTTCGATCTATAGTTAGAAACTTCTAAATCGTGAATTTAAACTGAAATTTACCCTTAAAAAGATTAAGTCAGACCAGATGATCTTGTCACTACGATCCTTTTGAAGCCTCAAGAGATAAATATTGTAATACATGAATATTCTTAAGACATTTAGTGACAATGAAAATGAGAAAATTGATTTTCAAAAAGAGGCAGCAAATTTATTTAATAAATTAACAAAACTCGAAACTGCCATTTTAATTATATATTGGGAAGAAATTTTAGAAAGATTTAATTCAGTTAACAAAAAATAACAGATTCTTGGGGTTTGAACATCTGTGAAGGGAATAAGTTCATTATGCCATTAAAAACGTCCATAAGCAATGTACGACATGTGAATCAGATAAAAAATGAAAGGAGTATCAAGACCAAGCAAAAAAATTAAGTCCTAATGTAAAACAGAATATAGCGATGTGAACTAGAGACGGGTTGTTTCAAAATTTGCAGATAAATTCACAGAAAAAGCTGTGTATGGGGCAGAAAATTTTAAGAGACACGCTTATTGTTGCGTTAGATAAGCTAATCCTTGATTAAAATAGAAGTCAAGTATATGCAGAATATAGTAAGAAATTTAAATTTTTGATGGATTTGCAAGATCAAAGTAAGGAGAACGTCGACCTGGAGAGTGTACGCGATATTATTGATTATTATTCATTTCACGTAGACCAACATTTAGTAAATGAAAGTGTTCAATTCAAAACTTATCTAAAACAAACTGAGCTAGAGTCCTATATTTGCAGTGATATGTTCAATTTAATTTTTGAAAAGAAACTTGTTGATGTTTTTCCAAATTTGTATACCATTTTAAGAAATTTTCTAACGCTCCCTATTACTAGTTGTGAAGCGGGGCGTGCGTTCTCTAAAATGTCCTATTTAGAAAACAAATATAGGACAACAATGACAAATACTAATTATTTATCACTTCTTTCTATTAATACTGATCTCACCAAAGACTTAAAATGTGAGGAGCAAATAAAAGATTTTTGCATCACAAAAGTGTAGAAATTTTTTTTGTAAATTATGTTATTGTTTATAACGTATTTAAATTGTTCGAAATAAAATTTAAAAAAAAAAAACCCTTAAGTGTTTCGTATATTTTAAATTTTCCCGCACAAAAATTTTTTTTAGGAAAATGGCAAATTTTTTAATTATTTAGGGACCCCCAGATATCGTTAGCCCAGGGCCCCCAAAGGTCACGGTCCGGCCCTGGACAAGACAATCACGATGCAAAACTTGATGATCAAATTGTTGGATCACAATAAATTTAAAAAAATCAATTTATCAAAATAAATAAAAGGAGAAAAGTGTGATGAAAAAGGATTTCAAAAATAATTACAAAGATATGTCAATCAAACGAGACAATCACTCATTCAGTCCAGGCGAACACATATACTGCGTAAACTAAGTCTAAATGAATCGCTGTGTGGGTGTATAGAGTTCCTAGCTCTTTCGAGCTTTAACCTCCAGTCGTTAGATTTTTGAGTGACTTTAATGTTTTGACTCTTGCCCTTTGTCAGATATAAATACTAGATAAATAAAGTAGATTTTAAGAAAAATTAAACATAACTGAATGCATCAATTGCTTGAAAAATAGCTTCAAAAAACAGTGCAAAACACTGTGGGTGAAGTCAAATTCAGATCAGAAAGTGGGAGGGGCGAAGCCTGACCAATGGGGAAACAGCAGGTTGAATGAATCGTTTCCAAATGAAAATATAAACATTGTGACTAACAGAGCGCATGCGCGGAAAAGTATTTTGTCCCCAAGCTGCGTGCCAACATCGCCAAGGGTGCTCAAATGCTTGATTATTTCAAAAGTCGCAACCCGGCAGCGGCTGTGATTACCCTTCCTAGGGCTGCCAACTTAAGGTGGAACGAAGTAGAGACAATGGTCGATTTCCTATAGGTTAAATTTCCACCAATGAACGTTGATCTTGAGATTATATACAGATACATATCTTTTGCGAAGCAATTGAAACGATAGCTTCATTCGGCTTGTTCATTACGATGCGAGTTTTGTTTTCAATACTTTGAACAATATCTAAAATAATTGTTTTACATCGAATTTGTCAATGTAGAAAATTGGTGTACGCAGCTTTTCGCGTAGTTGCTGATTTTTAACTCTTATAAATTTCGAATTCTAGTATTTCCATATATTTGGAACGGCTCGTTCGTTTGTTGATATTGACCAAAATTCACACCAGTGTAAGTTTTCTTCCTACATTCCTTCATTTATGGTAAGCATGGCCAACAACAACACCCCATTTGATCTTGAAAAGTATTATTATTGTCAAAATTGCTTTGAATGTGGACATTTTACTAATAAATGCACCGGAACGAGGAAAAGCCCTGGGCCAGACGATATTGTGTACGCAACACCGGATCAATCAAAATCTGATGAACTTCTTCGTGAGATGAGAGAACTTAATTCAAAACGAATTGCTGCTGCACGTTCAAAACGAATCGCTGCTGCACGTTCAAAACGAATCGCTGCTGCACGTTCAAAACGAATCGCTGCTGCACGTTCAAAACGAATCGCTTCTGCACGTTCAAAACGAATCGCTGCTGCACGTTCAAAACAAACTGCTGCTGCACGTTCAGCATCAATTGCTACTGCATATTCCGATCAACCAAGTTCATCAAAAACTAAGAATCAACCTCAAAAGGCTATAAATCAGAAAAGTTCTCTTGGTTCTGCTAAGTCTACAGGCCAAGTTGAATCTAATACTCGAAATAAAATGGATGATCAAGCAGCGAATTACACTCGTGAAAATTGTTCATCATACAGTTCATCTGGTCGACTTAAAGAACATTCAGCGAAAGCTAAGGATCAAGCTCATAATGCTGTAAGTGCGGATTCTGTTCATTTTGCTAAGTTTATTCTTGCTAAGTGTAATGATGATAGCTCTTTTGATGGTGATACTTGGTACGTCAAATCGGAGACCTAAATTATTTCCATCAAAAAGCTATCATACCCACAAGATATCATTTCTAAACAGTAATATAATTAGACACATTATATGTCATAAAATTTTTATAGTTTTTTCTTGGAAGTGCTGTTTTTTTCTCTTTAAGAGCTTAAGGGTTTGGCAATTAAGTCTGAATTGAAAAAAAAAAGGAAATGAAAACATTTTATTTAATTTTTTTGGTGTTGTGTTCCTTTTTTTTTATCTTAATCATTTATGTTCTGTATTGTGAAGAAAAAAAAATGAACTTAAATGCTTTAAATTTTCAGAGTGATTTTGTCATATGGTTCATTCTGATCAAATTGTAGGGTTGGTTCTTGAATTTTGATATTGGTAACTTTTAATGTATTTATTCTACATAAGTTTTATGTATTTACTATCAGGTTTTTTACGAATTTGTTAATGAGACATGTAGTATCAAGAAATATCCATTGGATTTATTATTAGTTTTTGTTCTGGTACAATACAAGTGATTGAAATTACCTTTAAACTTTGATAAAAAAGAAACCAATGGAAAGATAAATTTTGAACTCTATATCATAATTATATTCAACCTGTAAAAAGCTAATTTCAAAAATTAAATGACACAATCATTATTCTGAAATAGATTATTTTATTAAATTAGTTTTAATATGAATTTACTATACAATATATTTTAATATGAAGGAGCTGGACTTTCTAAGATTAAGTATCATTAATCATACTTCATGGTAGGATAAAGAAAAAAAATATATACTTATAAATCATATAATCAGTTTTTTCAACTATTCATTCTAAAATTTAGATTTTCCAGAAGTCAGTTGTAGAATATAAAACCCATTCCTTTAAAATTCTTTTAATATAGAAATTTTAGAGATTCAGCAGAGGAATAGTGAATGGCATGAAAGTTGAATGTCTATTGCTTGTAATGATGTAGCTGTTGAGCAACACTAACCAAACATCTGTTAACTGGGTTCTTATATAATCTCTTAACTTTTTTCAGTTAATATTCAATACTTTTTTAAAGTTAAAAGTAGATTTAGAAAAAATATGCCAGTTTTTTTTGAAATATTTTCTAATAAATTGCGCGAGTTCTATTTTTTGTATCAACATCATTTTAAAATATCGACTTTTCCCATTTAATTCCATTTTTTACAGAAATAATTTAAGTATTAAGCATCTTTTACTAAATATTTTATTAAATTCAATTTTCATGCAAGAGATTTTTGTTATATTTAAAAAAATATATTATGTAGTTGTGTATTTGTAGAAATATTTACGATTGTTTCTAGCTTAAAAAATCCTGTTAACTTAAGGTTATTAAATTGAAAATCTGAAGCTCTGTCATAGATATTTAGTTATGAACAGAATGGCTGAAATTTAAATTCATTATTGATTTATGATTGTATATTTTTGTTGCAATATTTGCCTTGTGAAATAGTACAATGTTCTTAAAAGTTTTTTTAGCAGCCAGAACTTCTTAAATATGTGCTTGGTAAGATGTTTAAGCTGATTCAAATGGTTAGGATGTTAAAATTCGAAATAAGTAATCCATCACACATTTTTCATTTTGAATTTATAATTGTTGTTATTAGATACATTTCCTTGGAAAATATGTTTGAGGGTGTTTTTTTTACTAAGATTAGTATTATGTATGGTAAATGTTTGAGTTATGTATGATGAATATTTTGGTTGATGTTAGATTTGTGCATATGTTAAATCACAAATAATTCAAGTTTTTGAATTGAGCTATTTGGTCAAATTAGTTCCTTTAATTAGAAGGGTAGAATTCTCCAGTCTTTTTTAGTGAGATATGGAATTCATTTATGGTTAGTCCTGATCTTGCATATATATATAATTCAATTATATTTTAAAATTTATATAATTTGTTTTAGAATATTTACTTCATGACTTATAGGTTTACTTTTTGGTTACTATGGAATCTCGTAAAATGTATTTTGTATCATATGAGAAATGACTAAAGCATTTAGAACATTGAAAGAAATATTAATGTTTTTGATCTCAAGTAGAACTTATAGATCATATAGAAATTTTGGTGTATTTCATAATAAATTTCTCATTCATGAATCTTTGAATCATAAGTAGCATTTCTAAGTCAATGTATTTTATAAAATGTATGTATTTAAATGTTTATTACATAATCAACCATTCCTTATTTTAATAGTGGATAGAATTATATTAAGTGAGTAACTACAAGCACCATAACAAATGTTTTGATGTATGGAATTTTAAATTATTAAAGTTATCCAAGGTTGGGTGCATTGTGGAATTCACTCATCAATTGTTGATTCATATAATAATTTCTTTTCATTCATTTAATTTTCTTGAATTTCCACTTATTTTGGAATGTTTACCTGGTGAACTATTAATTTGTTTGTGATGATATGGCAATCTCATTTATGTATGATAGTTGTTTATATTAAAATGTGTAAAATATCAATCGATACAGTGAGTAAATGAAATCTCTAAATAATTTGGAAACTCCATATATATATATATATAATATTTGGAGAAATAAAAAAAAAGCTTTAGACAAATATTCATTAAAAATATTTCTTGCTTCTTTACTCTATCAATATCTATCCTGTATAAAATAACTTTTTTATCTCAAGAGGCAGTGCTTGTTGAAGCTTTTTGTACTCACTGTATCAATGATTTTGGAATTGAATTTCAGGTATCTTGTTAAGGGTTGGGGAACCTGCAGCCTTAAGGCTACTTTGACCTGCTTTACCATGAAGTGTAAAACCTTGCTATTATTTCAGGCTTTCTTATTTAACCCTCTTGCTGTTTAGTTATTTTATCAAAGTACGTTCAAAAATTACATATTCCTTTACCTGTTTCAAATCTACATTTTAGAGTTAAAATATACAAAAAACCTTTGTAAAAGAGTTTTTATTTTAAAATATAGAATTAGATCATAAAAATGAATAGCACGGGTTGCACAACTAAATAGTTGGAACAAATGCATTCCAGCGGAAATCGCAGGATGTGCAGCAGAGGGTTAAAGAGTTTTAAATACATCATTGTTATCAATTCACACTAATTTTTTGAATAAATATTACCGCTACAATTATTAATTTTAAGAAATTATTAATGTATGTGAGCATTAATTTCTTAATTTGATTAATACTTCTATCTAAGGCTAGTTTTAATTGAAATTAATTCTGAAGTAAGTTCATATCCATAAAATCCCAACTATATGCCCTCCTTCCAAAGTAATTTCATCTGTCTTAAATTGAATTTCATTTTCACTTTTCAAAATATGCCTTCTTCTGCAATTTTGCTGATATTCAGTTCATAACATCCTACCTCATTCAAATGTCATTTCTTTTTAGTTAATGCATAATTTTTTAAAAATACTTATTTTCATAACATGATTGTTAATGAACTATTTATAAAAAAAGCTCAATTTTTTTAATAGTAAACTTGTTTTAAAGAAGCCACAAGCGTTCCCTTAAATTTTTTTCTCTTGCAGGGCGAAGGGGGATAGAATAACTTTACTGTAACTTATGTTTTATTAATAATTTACAATAGCTGTAAATAAATAAATAGGATTTGCATTCAAAATAATTTTAATCAAAAATACATTAAATATAGTATATGCAGTTTTTGGCTTGATTGTGGGCTTCTATAAAAAGTAAATTTCCAAATGTGGCCTTAGGGAGCTAAAAAAGACGCTCTTCTCTGATTTAATTTGTCACAAGAATCCTTGAAGGGAGGAATTGCATATTGCGATAATTAAATGTATTATACATACAGCCTTACATTTCTAAAAAAACTTGATGAAACTTGGTGCTTAATTTTGTTTATCATTTTTAGTGCAGCTTTACTCTCAAGCAAGAATTATATCACTGTTAAAAATTCTATCATAAAATATTTTATATAAAATAAAACCTGATGAAATTCTACAGATACAGACCAAAAATCATTCAAATTTTCTCGATTTTATTGTTACAATCTTTTTCTCTCTCTAACCAAATATAAAGTAGATGCAAATTTTTATAAAATTTATATACAAATTATTTTCTACCTTTGAAGGTGTTTATCGAAATGATAATGCAATTAGGAAGATTTTTAAATATTTAATTCATTTTTTTTAAATATTTAAATCAAACATTTTTTTAAACATTTCATATATAATAATTTTCTTTTTTTAGAAATGATTATTTCAATAAAATGTAAATAAATGCCAACTATAGTTTAAAAGTAGAGAAATATTTTTACCTTTTTATGGAAGTTATATTTTCTTCATGAAACCTAATTTCACAGCTACAACAAAGAATATTAATATTGTTGTTGACACATACACTCATCTCAATGCATGCCAGAGTAAACAGACAGTGGCAAAAACAGTTTACAGTAAACAAAGCCAGAAATTTACTAAGCAAGGGTTCGGAAAAAATAATTATCTGTGGAACTCTTATTTTATTGCAACAAATCATGGACAAATATAAAAATTAATGGCACTGCAAAAACAATTAACAATCATGTTAATGAAGGGAAAACTAAATCATTCTAATGAAGATATTTACAAATACAGGATGGATTGAAAGCCGTTATATCAGCAAAGTGCAAGAAACCATTTAGGGCAGCTTGTAAACCAGCATGCACAAATTTAACTAAATTTCTGAACCAATTGGAAATTCATAAAAATATTTTTTGAACCATTTTTATCGAAATGCCTTTCTGATATATAAAACAGATAGAAAATTACCTCAATGCGAAGACTGCTTCAAATGCGAGTTACACATGTATGTCATCAACAAAAAACTCTCTGCATAAGCATTTTATCCAACAGATTAAGGTAAAAATGGGCACAAATAATTTCTCACAGTCGATCACATTTTCATACTGTAGAGAAAATTTGAATTCCAAAATCGGTTTGAATGGTGAAGACTGAGTGTTATCACGGTGTCCAACAGTTTAAACATTTTTAATACAAAACTAATGTGCAAAGGACAGTTTGATATTGCAAAGCATATTACAATACTTATGATACGTTATATAAAAATTATATTTTTTATGTTGGCATTTTGCATGGTGTTCATGGAAATGACAGTGCAATCAGGTAGATTTTTATATATTTAAATAAAAATATTTTTGAACTTTCCATACATATTTTTTTTAGGGTTACAACTGAATATTTTAATTCTCAGGGGATAAAATGTGATCTATTGTTTCAGGAACAATTAGAAGATGAAACCAGATATATAATTTTTTACCAGCTACTTTAATCCAGAATCAACATAAAATGTTTGCTCAACTGTTTTGTACAGATCAAAACACATTCCTTTCAATATCTGATCACAACTCAAAAATTTTAAAATTAATATTTTTAATAAAAGCATAAACTCGGGCATGAAGCAAGTGCAGGAAACTAAAAGAAAATTACATAATGTGAGGTAAGAAATTCTGTTTAAATTGATACCATTAGATATAGAATGACTCTTATATGAAGAAATTTTCACATCTTAAAAACATTAAAACAACTACTCAGATATTATTAAATGTTCCCAATGAATGCAAGCCAATAAAAACATTTAAATAGCCAAAACACTGAACAGAAAAGAAGCAGAAATTTACCAAAAGTAGACTACTTCCAATGGATGCAGCAGAGAAATCATTTTCTTATCTGGAAAAGAAGGAAGAGAATGTAGTTGGTTTAAACTTCCCTGGCAGAAACTATAATATAAAGATTTTTTTTCACATACAGAGAAGAACTGCTTGGATTTTACGCAATAAAGGTACAGATGAATTTATATAAAAATAAATTTACACCTTGTCAAGCAATTCAGTCAAGTTGAACAATTTGTTTTCCATGTCTCAAAGCCAAATAGTTTCAAACATATATTTATGCAATTAATATGGAATAAATTTAATTGAATCTACTGCTTCTCCCCTCCTCTTCAAAATATGCAGCTATTAAACCCAAATTTAGTGCAAATATTTAGATTGAAAGTACTTTACAGTTCACTAAAACAAAATGAAAAAATGGGTCACAGTTACTTTTTTAGGAGAAGAAAATATAAAATGCAACAGTCAATCTAATGTGAGAACTACAACAATGAATGTTAATATTATTGTCAACACATGCTCCCATCTCAATACATGTCACAGTAAATACACAGGGGCAAAATCAGTTTACAGTAAACACTGCATGAAATTATCAAAGCTAGGGTTCGGTAAAAATAAATACTTGTGGAACTCTTATTTTATTGCCACAAATCAGAGACAAAAAAAAAAATTAAAGGTATTACAAAAACTTTTAACAAAAATTTTAAGGAAGGGAAAACTAAATCAGTCTAATTAAGATATTCACAAATACATGAGGAATGAAAGCCATTATATCAGCAAAGTGCAGGACACCACCATTTAGGGCAACTTGTAAACCAGCATGCACAAATTTAAGTAACTACATTTCTGAACCAATAGGAAATAATTCTTGGTGTCCCATTCCTAGGAATACTTTTTAACCGTTTTTATCAAAATGCTTTTCTGATACATAAAACAGGTTGGAAATTATTTCAATACAAATACAGCTTTAAATAGGATATTGAAAAACATTTAATTGACAAGAAAAGAGCTTTCAAATGCGTTTTTTCCCATAGATGAAAGTAAAAATAGGTATCAAACTTTTCTCACAAATAACAACATTTTCATACAGCAGAGAGAAATTGAAATCAAAACATACTTTAAGCAATTGGGACCAAAAAAAAATTTTTTTTCATTTTATCTTCTTGTTTTACAAAGAGAATTAAAAATTTACATTTTAAATAGGTTTGTATTAAAAGAAATCCCCAAGGTTATTAAAAATTCTATCATAAAACATTTTAATTTCAAGTTAAACCCCATGAAATTCTACAGATACAGATCAAAAATCATTTAAATTTTCCCGATTTTAAATTGTTACAATCATTTTCTCTCCCAAACCAAATATAAAGTAGATGCAAACTTTTATATACAAATTCTTTTCTACCTTTGAAGGTGTTTATTGAAATGACAATGCAATTAGGGAGATTTTTAAATATTTAATTCAAAAATTTTTTAAAAAAATTCATATATATTAATTTTCTTTTTCTAGAAATGATTATTTCAATACAATGTCAATAAATGCAAACTATAGTTTAAAAGTAGAGAAATATTTTTACCTTTTTATGGAAGTTATATTTTCTTTATGAAACCTAATTTCACAGCTACAACAAAGAATATAAATATTGTTGTCGACACATACACTCATCTCAATGCATGCCAGAGTAAACAGACAGTGGCAAAAACAGTTTACAGTAAACAAAGCCAGAAATTTACTAAGCAAGGGTTCGGAAAAAATAATTATCTGTGGAACTCTTATTTTATTGCAACAAATCATGGACAAATATAAAAATTAATGGCACTGCAAAAACAATTAACAATCATGTTAATGAAGGGAAAACTAAATCATTCTAATGAAGATATTTACAAATACAGGATGGATTGAAAGCCGTTATATCAGCAAAGTGCAAGAAACCATTTAGGGCAGCTTGTAAACCAGCATGCACAAATTTAACTAAATTTCTGAACCAATTGGAAATTCATAAAAATATTTTTTGAACCATTTTTATCGAAATGCCTTTCTGATATATAAAACAGATAGAAAATTACCTCAATGCGAAGACTGCTTCAAATGCGAGTTACACATGTATGTCATCAACAAAAAACTCTGCATAAGCATTTTATCCAACAGATTAAGGTAAAAATGGGCATCTTTTTTGAATACAAACGCATTAAATTTATGGAATTTCGGACGAAATTTTTTTAAAAAGTGGTATAAGTCCACTTCCTCAAAACACATCTTTTTTTAGATTATTAATTCCACAAAAAACTATTTCTCTGCATTAAACACAATATTATAAACAACTGTAATCAATAATAATGTGCATGATGCTGAAAACAGGTGAGCAAATGAAGTGTCAAGGCATGGAATTTGAATCAGGTTCCAGACAACAAGAGGGCGCTTCTGCAAAAGTGGTTTTTCACATAAATATTCATAAAAAATGAAAGCAATCAGCTACGAAAATTTTACCTACATATACCAAAATCCCCCACTAAATGCTGTTCATTTTCCTTCCTTTTTCAATACAAATATATTTAATTCATGCGACTTTTTGTTTAAAGTTGTATAAGTCAAACTTCTGCAAACACATTTTTTATATTTAGAAATTATATACTCCATAAATTTGCTGCTTTAT
Source organism: Trichonephila clavata (assembly GCA_019973975.1). Lineage (NCBI taxonomy): Eukaryota > Metazoa > Arthropoda > Arachnida > Araneae > Nephilidae > Trichonephila > Trichonephila clavata. Next base: position 6,903 of record BMAO01019167.1, on the reverse strand, counting down.
TTTTCATAAAGTAGAAACACTGTTAATGACAAACATTTTTGATAGACCAGTAGAATTTTGGGCAATGGTAATGAAAAGTGAAAATGGCACATATCAAGATACAATTCAAGTTATCTGAATATTGCCTAAATAAATACTGAAACAAAGCTTTTTTATTTCATTTTACTCTGTTTAATAAGAATCTCATAAATGAATTGGTTTCATTCAATTCCCATATAAGTATTTGATAAGTATTTGATTTTCCCATTTTCTTGATTTCTGAAGGTGGTGTGGGCCCATTTGGGCCATTGAAAAATATTAATTTCTTTTAACTAATAATTTAATATAGCTTTGTCAGCAGTATGCCTCATGACAAGAGAGATTATAAGCAAATTCTGTTGGTAACAAAAAAAATTTAAAGAATAAACCTTTTTAGGAAAATTACAGTCCAAAGCATGTTAAACATATAGCAATACCAAAACACTTTTGAATGTCTGGGGCCACATCTTATTTACAACAAAAATTACTTTCAAGATTTAAAAAAAAAAGGAACAAATTTCCATTCTGTAGAGAAAAAGGGACATTATCAAACTGACACATTACTTTGATTGTTTCTTGTTGGAGGTGCATTAAAAAATTTAATGTTTTATTAGTCTTTGCTTTTTTTCTCCCAACATAATACCGGATTGGCTTTTAAATAAACAATAAAATGGGGCCAAGCAAAATTTTACACAATTACCTAAGTCAGGAGAAAATATAACATATGGTCTGGGGCCATCATGACTTAAATGTACTTTGATGTACCTTAATTCTTCCGTCAACAGCTCATTCATTTTAGGAGATTAGGCTAAAGTTCCTTGAAGAGACTATCAATAGTAACACCTAAAAAAAGAAGAATACAATTAAATTAAAATTAAAATAAATCTATTAATGCAAAATAGAAAAAAAAGAAAAGGAGCACCCCTTTTAAATATTCAATAAACCAAAGATGACAGATAAAAAAAAAACATAAAAAATAACACTCCCTAGTAATGTTTACCCAGCCCAATAAAATTTTCAGCTACATTTCCCAATGTTAATAATGTTTAGAAATTGATTCATGTTAATTATGTATCATTTCTCTAAGTGCCAGCAGTGTATACAATTCCAACACATCTTAAAAGGATGCCTCATGAAAAAGTTCAGATGCAAATGGCTTAAAATAAGCCAAATAAAATTCGAAAACAAAGCAAATTATATATCCCACTGGTAGCCTAAAACATTTGAAAATGTATCAATTCGAAAAAATCAAAAGTGAATTGGATAATAATCATCAGAGCACATAATACATCTTCCGAAATAAATAAATAATATTCTGTGAAGTATTTTAAAGCACACAAATACATCTAAAAATAAATCTTGACACAAAAAGGAAGAAAATGAAATTTTCTCACCCCGCAATTTAGGCTTAACACCTATGGCCCCCTTGCATTCACTTCAAAAATAAAAATAGAAATTCCCCATTTTACCTATATACAAAAATCCAACACTAAGTACTTTTAATATTGCTCATTTCGTAAATACAATATTTAGTTCATGGAATTTCAGGCGAATTTTTAAAAAAATTTGTATAAGTTCACTTTCTGCAAACACATATTTTTTTATTTTAAAAAGCATACTCCATTAATTCCACTCATATTTTTTCCTATACAATTTCCATGATATTCACTTGGAAAATCTGATTAATGATACACACCAAGTAGTGAACTCCACATGATAAAAAAAAAAAAAAAAGAGACTATAACCTTAAAACTAAACTACAAAAAATATAGAAAAATTACTTTAAGTGGTATTAAAAATCACCCTATTATAAGCAATTGTAATCAATAATAATGTGCAGGATGCTGAAAACAGGTGAGCAAATGAAGTGTCAAGGCATGGAATTTGAATCAGGTTCCAGACAACATGAGGGCGTTTCTGCAAAAGTGATTTTTGACATAAATATTCATAAAAAATGAAAGCAATCAGCTACGAAAATTTTACCTACATATACCAAAATCCCCCACTAAATGCTGTTAATTTCCCATCCTTTTTTAGCACAAATTTAATAAATTTATGGAATTTCGGACAAATTTTTTTTTAAAAGTGGTATAAGTCCACTTCCTCAAAACACATCTTTTTCTACTTTATTAATTCCACAAAAAACTATTTGTCTGCATTAAACACAATATTATAAACAACTGTAATCAATAATAATGTGTATGATGCTGAAAATAGATGAGAAAATGAAGTGTCAAGGCATGGAATTTGAATCAGGTTCCAGACAACATGAGGGCGTTTCTGCAAAAGTGGTTTTGACATAAATATTCATAAAAAATGAAAGGTAACCACTAGGAAAATTTTACCTACATATACCACAATCCCCCACTAATATGTTGTTAATTTTCCATCCTTTTTCAGTACAAACTTATTAAATTTATGGCATTTCAGACTAAATTTTTTTTAAAGTCCACTTTTAGAAAACACATCTTTTTTCATTAATAAAACTACAAAAAACTATTTCTCTGCATTAAACACAATATTATAAACAACTGTAATCAATAATAATGTGTATGATGCTGAAAATAGATGAGAAAATGAAGTGTCAAGGCATGGAATTTGAATCAGGTTCCAGACAACATGAGGGCGTTTCTGCAAAAGTGATTTTTGACATAAATATTCATAAAAAATGAAAGCAATCAGCTACGAAAATTTTACCTACATATACCAAAATCCCCCACTAAATGCTGTTCATTTTAATTCCTTTTTCAATACAAATATATTTAATTCATGGAATTCAAGACGAATTTTTTTTTAAAGTAATATAAGTCCACTTTCCGCAAACACATTTTTTATATTTAGAAATTATACTCCATAAATTTGCTACTTTTTTTTCTGAAAATAGAAACACTGTTAATGACATAAACATGTTTGATAGACTACTAGAATTTTGGGCAATGGTAATAAAAAGTGAAAATGGCACATACAATTCAAGTTATCTGAGTATTGCTGAAGAAATACTGAAACAAAGCATTTTTATTACATTTTACCCTGTTTAATAAAAATCTCATAAATGAATTGGTTTAATTCAATTGCCATATTCAATAATTGATCAGTCTTTGATTTTCCCATTTTCTTGATTTCTGAAGGTGGTGTGGGTCCATTTGGGGCATTGAAAAATATTAATTTCTTTTAACTAATAATTTAATACAGCTTTGTCAGCAGTATGTCTCATGACAAGAGACATTATAAGCAAATTCTGTTGGTAACAAAAAAAATTTAAAGAATAAACCTTTTTAGGAAAATTACAGTCAAAGCATGTTAAACATATGGCAACATCAAAACTCTTTCGAATGTCTGGGGCACATCTTATTTACAACAAAAATTACTTTCAAGATTTACAAAAAAAAGGAACAAATTTCCATTCTGTAGAGAAAAAGGGACATTATCAAACTGACACATTACTTTGATTGTTTCTTGTTGGAGGTGCATTAAAAAATTTAATGTTTTATTAGTCTTTGCTTTTTTTCTCCCAACATAATACTGGATTGGCTTTTAAATAAACAATAAAATGGGCCAAGCAAAATTTTACACAATTACCTACGGAAAATATAACATATGGTTGGGGCCATCATGACTTAAATGTACTTTGATGTACCTTAATTCTTCTGTCAACAGCTCATTCATTTTAGGAGATTAGGCTAAAGTTCCTTGAAGAGACTATCAATAGTAACACCTAAAAAAAGAAGAATACAATTAAATTAAAATTAAAATAAATCTATTAATGCAAAATAGAAAAAAAGAAAAGGAGCACCACTTTTAAATATTCAATAAACCAAAGATGACAGATAAAAATGAAACATAAAAAATAACACTCCCTAGTAATGTTTACCCAGACCAATAAAATTTTCAGCGACATTTCCCAATGTTAATAATGTTTAGAAATTGATTCATGTTAATTATGTATCATTTCTCTAAGTGCCAGCAGTGTATATAATTCCAACACATCTTAAAAGGATGCCTCATGAAAAAGTTCAGATGCAAATGGCTTAAAATAAGCCAAATAAAATTTGAAAACAAAGCAAATTATATTTCCCACTAGTAGCCTAAAACATTTGCAAATGTATCAATTCGAAAAAATCAAAAGTGAATTGGATAATAATCATCAGAGCACATAACACATCTTCCGAAATAAATAAATAATATTCTGTGAAGTATTTTAAAGCACACAAATACATCCAAAAATGAACATTGACACAAAAAGGAAGAAAATGAAATTTTCTCACCCCGCAATTTAGGCTTCACACCTATGGCCCCCTTGCATTCACATCAAAAATAAAAATAGAAATTCCCCATTTTACCTATATATACAAAAATCCAACACTAAGTACTTTTAATATTGCTCATTTCGTAAATACAATATTTATTTAGTTCATGGAATTTCGGGCGAATTTTTTAAAAAATTTGTATAAGTTCACTTTCTGCAAACACATATTTTTTTATTTTAAAAAGCATACTCCATTAATTCCACTCATAATTTTTCCTTTACAATTTCCATGATATTCACTTGGAAAATCTGATTAATTATACACACCAAGTAGTGAACTCCACATGATAAAAAAAAAAAAGAGACTATAACCTTCCAACTAAACTACAAAAAATATAGAAAAATTACTTTAAGTAGTATTAAAAATCACCCTATTATAAGCAATTGTAATCAATAATAATGTGCAGGATGCTGAAAACAGGTGAGCAAATGAAGTGTCAAGGCATGGAATTTGAATCAGGTTCCAGACAACATGAGGGTGTTTCTGCAAAAGTGATTTTTCACATAAATATTCATAAAAAATGAAAGCAATCAGCTACGAAAATTTTACCTACATATACCAAAATCCCCCACTAAATGCTGTTAATTTCCCATCCTTTTTTAGCACAAATTTAATAAATTTATGGAATTTCGGACGAATTTTTTTTTAAAAGTGGTATAAGTCCACTTCCTCAAAACACATCTTTTTTTACATTATTACTTTCACAAAAAACTATTTCTCTGCATTAAACACAATATTAGAAACAACTGTAATCAATAATAATGTGCATGATGCTGAAAACAGGCGAGAAAGTGAAGTGTCTAGGCATGGAATTTGAATCAGGTTCCATACAACCTAAGGGCATTTCTGCAAAAGTGGATTTGACATAAATATTCATAAAAAATTAAAGGAATCAGCTACGAAAATTTTACCTACATATTCCACAATCCCCCACTAAATGTTGTTAATTTTCCATCCTTTTTCAATACAAACTTATTAAATTGATGGAATTTCAGACTAATTTTTTTTAAATTCCACTTCCTCAAAACACATCTTTTTTTACATTATTACTTTCACAAAAAACTATTTCTCTGCATTAAACACCATATTATAAACAACTGTAATCAATAATAATGTGCATGATGCTGAAAACAGATGAGAAAATGAAGTGTCAAGGCATGGAATTTGAATCAGGTTCCAGACAACATGAGGGCGTTTCTGCAAAAGTGGATTTGACATAAATATTCATAAAAAATGAAAGGTAACCGATAGGAAAATTTTACCTACATATACCACAATCTCCCACTAAATGTTGTTAATTTTCCATCCTTTTTCAATACAAACTTATTAAATTGATGGAATTTCAGACTAATTTTTTTTAAAGTCCACTTTTAGAAAACACATCCTTTTTTCATTAATAACACCACAAAAAACTATTTCTCTGCATTAAACACCATATTATAAACAACTGTAATCAATAATAATGTGCATAATGCTGAAAACAGATGAGAATATGAAGTGTCAAGGCATGGAATTTGAATCAGGTTCCAGACAACATGAGGGCGTTTCTGCAAAAGTGGTTTTTCACATAAATATTCATAAAAAATGAAAGCAATCAGCTACGAAAATTTTACCTACATATACCAAAATCCCCCACTAAATGCTGTTAATTTTCCATCCTTTTTCAAAACAAATTTAATAAATTTATGGAATTTCGGACAAAATTTTATTTTAAAGTGGTATAAGTCCACTTCCTCAAAACACATCTTTTTTTACATTATTACTTTCACAAAAAACTATTTCTCTGCATTAAACACAATATTATAAACAACTGTAATCAATAATAATGTGCATGATGCTGAAAACAGGTGAGCAAATGAAGTGTCAAGGCATGGAATTTGAATCAGGTTCCAGACAACATGAGGGCGTTTCTGCAAAAGTGGTTTTTCACATAAATATTCATAAAAAATGAAAGCAATCAGCTACGAAAATTTTACCTACATATACCAAAATCCACCACTAAATGCTGTTAATTTCCCATCCTTTTTTAGCACAAATTTAATAAATTTATGGAATTTCGGACAAATTTTTTTTTAAAAGTGGTATAAGTCCACTTCCTCAAAACACATCTTTTTTTACATTATTAATTCCACAAAAAACTATTTCTCTGCATTAAACACAATATTATAAACAACTAAATCAATAATAAATTGTATGATGACTGAAAATAGATGAGAAATGAAGTGTCAAGGCATGGAATTTGAATCAGGTTCCAGACAACATGAGGGCGTTTCTGCAAAAGTGGTTTTGACATAAATATTCATAAAAATGAAAGGTAACCGCTAGAAAAATTTTACCTACATATACCACAATCCCCCACTATATGTTGTTAATTTTCCATCCTTTTTCAAGACAAACTTATTAAATTGATGGAATTTCAGACTAATTTTTTTTAAAGTCCACTTTTAGAAAACACATCTTTTTTTCATTAATAACACCACAAAAAACTATTTCTCTGCATTAAACACCATATTATAAACAACTGTAATCAATAATAATGTGCATAATGCTGAAAACAGTGAGCAAATGAAGTGTCAAG
>BMAO01019166.1:0-34344 GCA_019973975.1 Trichonephila clavata | reverse complement strand
TGAATGTACAAATATGTGTATCTGCATATTAAGGACTTAATTGAAAGAAATGTGCATAGTTCCTATTTTACCATACATTCATTCGCCAATTAAATATAATTATCAATTTGCCCCAAGCCAATTTTGGTAAGAGAAAACTTGTAATTAAATATTCTTAATTAAATGTTTATGAGTATTTTTCTCATCATAATCTATTGGAGAAGCAATAATAAAATTTAACTATGAAGCTTAATGAGCTCTTTTGTGATCTGTAAAATGTTATAAGATGTACAATCATCTTCTTATAATTACTATACAGTTCAAATTAATTAGGACAAATGGGAAAAAAAGCTATTTTTTCTTAAAACCTTAGCTTTTTATCATTATATACCTTAAATAGACTGAAAAATCTGTATATTAGTACGAAGTATACCTTCCTTTGGTAGAAATGACCTTTTTTTAACCCGTTTTGGCATAGAATCCACTAGAGTAGCACACATGTTCTCAATTTCTTCATCATAGAAACACACTAGTAAAGCATTTTTTTATCATTTGCATACATCGTGCGATTCATCTTAGCGAAACGATTCTTGAGAATATCTCATTGGTTTTAAATAAAATTTAAGTTAGGGCAATTTACAAGCCAATCGAGCATTTTAATTTACTTTCCCTCAAAAAGTATGGATCAAAATTTCGAATTGTGACAAGGGGCCCAAGTCATGTTGAAAAGATCCATCAAATGTTTCCGTGAATGGAACAATCTTACTACATAATATTTCTTCGTATTTCACAGAATTTATCATGTATTTAAGAGGAACTAAGCTTTCAGGGCCATTTATTGTGAAAAACCCCCCAAATATATGTTTAGAAGGGGGTTTTGCAATCTGTTGGATATGATTTGGTAACAAAGTTTCAACTTCACTTCGTCTAACTACACTTAATTTGTATCTGTGCAAAATTCAATCCAAATCACTTTCTTCCAGTCTTTAACAGTCCATGATCGGTATTTTTTGGTCTATGCTAAAAGTTTTTTCATCATTTTCTGAGTTAGAAATAGTAATTTTTTTCCTTCCCTCCAATAAATCCCTCCAAAGGTGTATGCTTGTCCTTCAAAGATTTTTTTCGGGTCGGAGATAGCCTGGTGATCATCCACAAAAAAGACGCCCTTTTTAGAGTTTGCGTTCCTCCAAGAATTATTATTCTTTTTTTTTTGTCATTCACTAATATTTATAGCACTATTATGTGATTGTATTTTTCCCAAGATAAAATGAGATTTGCAGAATGATTTTTGCTAAATTTCTCTTAAAATTTGTCTTTTTTAATTATTTGCTTAAATGCTTTATAAACGCTAAGAAATTCAATACAATAATTAAAATTTGCCTTCAGGTTTTTTATTTTGAAGTGTAAATGATTCTTTACCAAAGCCCTCAATGGATGGATATATATATACGTCTTCAGCCGGTGCGTTAACTGCCCTTGTCGTATATATGTCTTTCCGAAACATGATTCTTTCCTTTGCACTGCTATCAGTAAAACTTTTTCGAAGGCTTAGGAATTTAAAAAGATGACTTCAACAGTTTTTTTCAGAGAAATATTTGCTTATTTATGCCTCTTTTTCCAACCCTCCTCCAATGCACCGCATGCGCTCGCCTATGTAAAAAACGGTGTCACTACAGAGAGAATCACATAACTTTTACTCGACCGTTTAGATTTTAATATGCACGAAATTTTAAAATACATCATATCTAATGTATTTAAATACTAATAATGCACTATGAAAATTCTGTTTTAGTATAATTCATAGAACATTAAATGCAATTTTTACTAAGTGCAGATTGGGCTATAAATACATATTTAAAATTAAAATTTTTACATAATTATGACAAAATTTAAGTATAAATTCTTTAAATTAATAAATGAATGTTTTACATTTAAATATAGAACACACTTAATAGGAAGAAAAATTTTTTAAATTTCACTATAAGACTGTATTTTTTTAAAGAATTATTATGTATTTTAAAAAATTGAATTTATATTCAGGTTGAAATCTAAATATATGTTGAATAAAAATGTATGTATGTAAAAAAATTGTTTCCCATTTGATATTTTTTTATTTGGAATCCGCATTCATATACATTTTAAAATTTTATCAAATGCATATATATTGCTTAGAACTTCTTATTATACTTGTATTTAATTTGTTTGAAGATAGATAAGGTTTTACATTTCATAATTTTAAGGATGTACATTGTATGGGCAAGCGCCATGTAAATAAATTGTGAAAAAAGTAGTTTTAAGGAAGTATATTTAAAGCTGCTGCTCTAAAATATTTCTCTGAAAGAAGAAACTTTATGCTTCAAAAGTTTCTTACTAAGAGAAAAATTTATCCGAAATAAAGTTTAAGAAATTATAAAACTTACTCGATTTAAAAAAGTTCTTTGATCTTCAACATTTTTCAAGGGAGTAAAATATGCACTGATAGTTTTCTCCCCTCTCTAATATCAGTTTCACCAAAAGGATTATAAATGGTTGAAAGAGTCGAAATTTTTTACTTATCCCTCTTATGAAAGTAACTTTGAACATTTTGTAACATAATCAGTGGTCTTAATTTGACACAATACATTTTTCTTTACAACTTCACGAATCCATTTTAAATGTACCGCCTTTTTGATTACTAAAACGATAAACGCAAAGTTATTTTTAATTTTTAAAAAAAATTAAAGTGCGTTTTTAATAATTTTTCTCATAATTTTACATTTAAAATTACGTAAAGTTATAAATGTAGTCCTCATTTAACGTCAAATTCTTTAAAGTAAACGCATTTTTTGTGAACAGATATTAACGAAAAACAAATAATGTAACAAAAAAAAAATTCATCAAAAAAGTTAAACTTACGAAAAACTTATTTCTAAATAAAATATTCAACAAAAATTTAGTCAAATAGAAGGATACAGAAAAGAGGATAGTTTTATGTTGTAATTACAATCCAGTTAAGGTATCCAACTGCGTTCGGAACTTGGATTTTGAAGCACATAAATGAATAGTTGTTTTAATATTCAGTGTCATTTGAATCACATTATGTATATTCAATTGTTTTAAGGACATCATTACAAGAAAAAAATATTTAAATCCAGTTTTTTTTGCAAAAAAAGGGAGAATAACAGGCTTTCAAAACATTCTCCCTTCGTGAAAAACATTTAGTAATAATATTTTGACTATATATAGAGCTAAGACTTTTCTGTATAGAGCCTGAACCAGGATTTTTGAAATGCTTAATTTATAGAAGGGGATATATTCTTATTTTAATGCTTCAGAGTATATGAATTTTAATAAAAAGACACAGGTAACTATTACAATTGATCGTAACTCTGAAAATGTGACTTTATCAAAAATCTTAGTTTATAAGCGCTTAACAGAAATCTTAGTAATATATAGGCAAAATATTAATAAAGAACTATTTTTAACAAAAGGGGAATGTTTTGAAGTATGCCATTCTTTCTTCACATTTGCCAAAAAATTTTATTATAGTAATACTATAAAATCAATTGTAATGCATATATTAATTCAAACAATTCCAAACATCAAAAAAATTATTATCTTGTACTCTTTTTCAAAATCGTGGTTCCGAACGTAGTCGGATGCTTTCAATATAATTACATAAATTAATTCAAATATTCTCCAAATTGATATTTACTTATTGAGAGAAATGACGTGCCAAATGTAATTTAAATGCATTATAAGCGTATATAAGTGTGTGTGAAATGAGTGAAAGTATACCCTTGTATAGTCTGGTATTTAATATTTATTTTACCCCCGTTAACAGGTTAACTTAACCTGTTCCTGTATGACGAAATATTTCGTTATACACATACTTTTATTGCAATAGGCATGACGAAATATTTACCATAACTATTACTTATAACTATGAAGAAATAGGTTCCCAATGGGAAACAAGTTGAACAAAATTTTATTCCCCGGTTAATAGGTTAAGAAAGATACTTCTTTTAAAAATAAATATCGATATATAATTTTTATCAATATAAATATCGATATATAGTTTTTATAAATATAAAATAGCATTGCATAAATAGATTCAAATATGCCTCTAGATTGATATATACTTATTGAAATAAAGTATATAAATTTATGAAACAAAGTGCAGAATATATATATAAGCATGTGTGTGAGTTAAATAAATGCATGCATTTTCATATATATATTCAGGTAATTTATATTTATAAAAATATACATTTTATAAGTATATTTTCTAAATTAAATGCATAATTTGTCATTGAATCATACACTAAAATCCTAATTCAAACAACTAGCCAATTGGCAATGTAAAAACTATTTTGCCAACTTATATCCAGAAATAGAATCACCATTTAAAGAGTTTCGAGTTTGAACATTGCTAATCACACATACATACACACACATGCACACACACATACACACACAACACATATACACACACATAACACGCACATATACACACGACATATACACACGCACATATACACACGCACATATACACACGCACATACACACACAATATAAACAAGATAACGTTTTCTAAGAGCTAAGAGAATAAATACATTGCTAAGCCTTTCTGATAGGAAGAAACCATTTCTAATTTATTTCGTAACTAATAATAATGAAAGAAAAAACTAAAGCATCCACACTCTATTTTACTATTTCGAAATAACATGTGTTCAACACGCGCTATATTACTCTTAACCCGAATTAAGCAACGCAATAACGGTTTTTCCTTTCATCCAAAAACTAAAAATTAATTTTCTATACTCTGCCTTCAACATATTCCGCTTGCGGAGCAAATACAAATATACCCTTCTTTCATCGCGACTAATGTAACCCAATCGGTTGAAAACTGTAGAATCAAGATAATACTCTTATTAAGTTGAGTGATCAATACCCTGCCAAACGATACTCGCATGTTAATCAAAATAGCAGAGCCCCCTAATCGTTTGACTTCACCGACGGAGATCCACACCCTTTCTAAGGTATTGTGAATCCGCGCAGACTTTCCGATTCATCTTTCCACCCCGCATCTTGCCCACCCCTTCGGTAGTCTCAGGTACGCATGTGTGCTCGGAAGATTCCCCCACCTCCCTTCAAGGAAGACCGACTTTTGAAACAAAACTAGAGCGCGTGATAACTCTGTGGGTCAGTGATCACGTAAGGATCGTTCGGTACGGTCGAAGTGTGCGTAGGATGGACTTGTAGCTGCAAAACGTGTTCTGTAATTTAAATTTGTAGCGAGATTTTCGAGATATAATTGAGATTTATAATATGGAATGCGAATGGTGAACTAAAATTCAAGAGTAATTCATCTGTTAAAAGATTTTAAATCATGGTGAGTTAGAACTTTTTATAGCCTTTACATTTATATATGTAATCTTGCAATACATATTGTTTTACTTTTTTCTAAGAATACTATGGAAGAAAAATCAATGTTAAATTAATTATTTAAATTATGCTAAAATTCTCTTTGATGATATCAAAGTCAAAGCGTAGATTGCTGATTTTGATGAGATATGGAAAGATTTATAAAAAACCCCTTGATTTATTGTTAATATACAATTTTTTTCATGTAAGCGATGTATACGTATAACATAAAACAGTCTTCATGATAAAAGTATTGCAAAAAGCTAAACTTTTAAATTTTTTAAAGAAAAACTTTAAACTTCATGAAAGAATTTTAAAATGCCACTGCTCAAGTAATAGAGGTATATACGTGAAAGTTGATTTACAAGTACGTCAAACTATTTATAACAAAAGTTGGTTTTGTGTTGTGTGATATCATGTTTGATAATCGTAAGATACTTCTTTTTTTTTTTAATACATACTGATAATCCTTTAAAAATGATATAAATTCTGAATTAAACTATCAAATGATTGTTTGATGAAAAATGATTGTTTTGATCATTTGATTCAAAAATGCATACCAACTTTTGTTATATATGCTAATACCAATAAATAGAAAAAATATCAAAGTATTTAACACTTTTGAAAAAAAAACAGCCTTATAGCAATTTAAGTGAGGATATAAACTAATTATATTTTTTTCTTTCTAAGATAAGTTAGTTTAAAGTTTTTATTTACCATTTGGATGTGGCCACCAATAAAAGTTATCATAATTGATTTGTTTTTACTTTGAGGTTTCAAATTTCGTTATATTACAGAAAATAATATGAAGAATAATTTAGGTTAAAAATTTTTATTTAAATTTTTTACCGATTTTTTCGATTGAATTGCACTGTGTCCCCTTTACAAGATATATGCTAAATATGTTTTGAAAACTTTGGGACGCTAAATCGACATTTATAATATGTAAGTTATTGTGTTTTGAAATTTATAATAAGCATTTACGAAAACTTTAATTCTTAAAATCAATGTCACAGTCAATAAATATCAATACTTCTAAATAATTCTTGTATAACTAAACAACATTCAATTGATCTGTGATGGTGACCTGAAATTGATTTCAAAATGGCATAGAATGTACTGTTGTATATATTTCATTTTGAAATCGTTTTAAAATACATGTTTTCAAAAAGTTTTTTTGTTAAGCGGAATATAAATATTTTTTATTTATGCTTGTTTTTATATATAGATATATACATTTGTAAATCAATTCCTATGAAATCTTTTGAAATAATTTTTTTATATGAAATTGTGACTTTATAAGAAGTGAGGTTTCCTGAGTAGAATTTCATTTATCAATTTTTTCTGCATTATATGTACATACCGAAACTGATCAAATTCATATTTTGCTTAGAATTCCAAAATATAATGCGTAAAAATGTATGTTTACTTTACGAATGTCAAAATTTATTTCTTACATAAAACAATACATAAAGTTATAACGATTTAGATACATTTCTGATAATGAAAATAAGATATTAGGTGGAAAAAAAACTTTTTTTTAAATATTCATAAGCATTTTAAATACAATCTGAACTTTTTTTGCTGTAAATGTAAAAGAATGAAAACATATCAACACACACATGGAATAATTATTCGTTGACCAAAACAAAATTGTGTGTGTGTGTGATCTTCGGTAAATTATGTATGTAACACGAAGAGTACATTAGAATAAATTCTTATGCAATAGGAAAAGAGTTATGAATTAAAAAAGTTTTTTTTATTTTATTATTTGTCTATTAACTAATTGTAAAAAAATATATATATAAACATATAAAACAAAAAGTAAATTTAAGTATCAACTATAGTAAAGTTTATATAGAATAGCTACAATGAATTCTCATTTTAAGAGCATTGATAAAATATTAAGACACTTTTGTTTAGTTTTCTAATGCTACTTTGTACTTCGATTCACATAAGTGGCTAATTTTATTGCACGCTCCGACTCATAAAATTATATGCTTGATTATCTCCATTGTATATCGTTTTCCAGTAAGTTGAACTTAAAGGCGCATTTCCGTTTCAAGAAGAATATATTTCGCATGATTAAGTTGGAACTAAACCTTTTCTTGATCCCCTATTATCATCCAAATGCGATAATTCAGTGGAAATAATTTGTCAAATGAATGATTTGCGTTTTGAGGAAACTGCTTTGGATTATTACATTAACAATTTTCGTAAAAAGTATTTATTTATCTGAAACTAAAATATTTAAGAATCTTTTAATATGCATTTGAAGATAATATAAATAAACTGAATAAATACAACATTATTTTATTTAAATAAATAAGACATTTTTCTTACAAAATCCAAATTATTATTTTTTTTAATTTTTGGAATTGATTGCATAAAATTCTTGAGTATTAATTATTCTATATATGGTGAATATATTTATAATGAAACTATGAAAAATAGTATTAAATTTTAGTTTACAAATAAATAAAAATAATCCCCCAACCCAATTTTTAATAACTGTTTACATTACTTTTTGTGAGCAAAATTATTTTATATTGAAACTTTATAAGAATGTAAATAGTACTTTGTGAGAAATATTTTATAATACTAAAACAGAATTGATGTAAACAGTAGAATAATGCTATCTAAAAAGAATAATACATTTTTTTCTGACATGATATTATTTAGGATAACATTCTCGGAAAAGTTAAGAATGTTATTACAGAAAGAATAAATCAGTAATTTTTTTGAAAAATACTTTACATATCTTTATATTAAATTTTTCTTTTCTGTGATAGTAAACATTGAAAAAAAACTTTATTTTTCTCAAATTTGACAATCTTTATAAAACAAACGCATTTATATTTATATAAATTAAATAGGTGTATCATATGAATTTGTAGTTTATATAATTATCTACATATCACGGCTTGCATTCAAAAAGTTTACACATTGATTATAAACAGAGCATGTTGTACTAGAAGAAGTATTTAATTCTAATTTGAATGTAAATATAAATTAGAAATATTCCATTGAAGAGAATGGTTATGCTATAAGATACATTTTTTAAATAAACATTCAAACACAGCAAGCATCCCAAAGCATATGAGGCTATAAAAATAATATCATTCTTCATTCATGATTTAAAATTAACATGTTTTTCACATATGACATTTCAAAATTTAGGAGGGGCATTTATTTAATTTTATTTATAAATTTATTTATATGCATTAAATGTATAGCATTTTAACACAGTGAATTATTATTTCCTTCCTTTTCAAGTTTTCAAATAGTTTCAATTAGGCATTTAAAAGGAAAGAAAAGTGTGCGTAATTATATAATTGCTTAAGATCTTTGATATAATTTTCAAAATGTGAGTATTGTCAATATTTCTTGGATTTTTTTAATAATTACTCATCTCAATTAATAAACCTTAATCCCAAATATTTAGAACTGACGATTGATTCATTCATAATCACAAACTTTTTTTCATGTATCATTTATAATCAAATATCTAATTTAAAATGCAAATTTTTGAAATTAGTATAATACATTTAAACAAATTTTGTATCATAGAATTAAATATAGCAATTATATATTATATAAAATTTAACATATCTATTAATTATTAATTTTTAAATCAAATATTTGAAAAATATTCATTTTAAGTTCAATTTATTTTAATTTTATAGTTTAGTGGAAATTCTACGCAATCATAAGGCACAAACGATGAAGCAGATTCTAAAATGCTTTGCCTCGTTACTGCCTCAACCAAATGTAGGGAGTAAGTAAGGAGAAAAATCATTTTGCAAAGCTTTTTCGTAAGCAAAAAATAAAGAAACAGAACTTTGCTCTTTACCACCATCATTCGGAGCTTCCTCCATTTTGCGCCCCAAGAAATATTTCTTATTTTACTTTCTCACATTTCTCCGCTTTATCCCTCTTTACCAATCCGTAAATCTTCCCACTTCACGATTTTTCCTTCTTCCAGTGAGTTTTTTACCTAAATCTCGCAACAATTCTTCTTCCAGACAGAAGCGATTTTTCCCCACGCAAATCTAATCTCTTCGCAATTTCGCGAGAGACTGCTGGTAATTTCGGAGAAAAAATTCTAGCCATTGGAATACCCAAAGAAATGTTTTTGGGTGACAATATTTTATTTTTGGATCTAAGGACTTTGTGAAGGATTTAGAAAAATACTTGAGTGACATACACACAAACAAACATATATGTACATTTAAGGAAAAAGAAAGTCTTATAAATATTTTATCCTCGTTGTTGATTCGTTGTTATTTATATTGAAATAACTGGGTAATACAATTTTTGATATTATATATACGTAATTTACATTGTTTGAGAACTGCTGCATTTTTTATCCGTAAAAATATAATTAAAAGCTATAAATCCATTGTTAGTTTGTATTATACATATAATAAATAAAAGCTTCACTAAAGAATACGAATTTATTAGTTCGAGGACAATATACTCAGCAAGTTCCGTCATTATTTTGAAAAAGAAGATGGTACACCAGGTGAATAAATAATTGCCATAAGAAGTTACAATTATTATTGGTTGAACGATTGAAGTGAGTAAGAGTTATATTAATATCCCCAATCCGAGGGCTACTAGTGACGGACCTCGTAACTTTGAACTTCTGACAAAATACGAGGACGACACCTGAGCTCTGGCACTTCTTTCCAAACTACAATACCATGCCAATTTTGGGATTCTGATCCTAACAGATCTAAAATGCATCAGCCATCTCTACAAGAAAGTCTTCCGTGGCATCGGATTTGAACCCGTGACACGCCGGTTACGAGTTTGTGACCATAGCCACCAGGATACCGCTGCCACTGATCAACAGAAAGAGTGTCAGCTTAATAGGAATAATGCCTGTGTAGAACATCGAAGAAAATATAGCAATAGCACACCGCCCTGCCCGAGAATATTTGACGATGGCAATCAAGAACAAATCACGATGGCAGACAGACGTGTATTGACAACGTGGTTTCCAACAAAAGTACTAGCTGTTATCCCGTATGAATTGAAACGTGGGAATAATGTGTCCACCAACCATGAATGCTTACAGACCGTGTATGGTTAAGAGGTCCCGTCTCACCAAATGAGGATTTTCTTAAACTGATTGTGTGTGTGTGTTCTACTGAAAATGTACTGATTGCGGTGGCTACTACATCGAAAAATAGTGCATGGTGTGTAGTTCATGGGTGTTTTTTTCTGAAACTTACTTTTGGAAAAAAAAGTCTATTGTTAATTAAACATAATTGTGTTTAAACCATCTGATATGATCAACAAAACTATATTTCGTGCCATTAAACCCACTCCCACAGAGCTGGAGAGCAAATATTTAATTTAATCGGATGCAGTAATATATTTAATAATAATATTATATTTTATTAAAATTTTAGGTTATAAAACATTTTTTGAAAAAATATAACTTGAAAATTTAGAAAGGTTTTTAATATTTTTAATGATTTCCCACAATGATTCTTCAGTAGTTGTCCACGCTTTGAACTCAAAAATGAAGCACGTTTATTTTTAACTAACAACTTTTTTAAGATAAAAATAGTTATACGTAAATTACTTTGCTTTAAAAATTTATGAAGACTTTGAGGCATTTAATGGTGTTTGTGTATTTCTAAAAAGGAACAAAAGTGTGTTTCTGTCAAATTGTAACAGTTAATAAAGATCTTTTTTTTAAAAAATAAATTTTAAAAAAGAAATCTACAAATACTGCCATGGTTTGTGAAATTATCAATATTTTTAAAATTATTCCTCATGACATAAAACACAATAGATGTTAACAGTAACTTTTGACATTACTTTCATAAAAGATAAATCTATAATAAAATATTTATGTAAATATACTCATTTTTTTGTCAAAGAGTAAGTAGAGAACTTTTCGTTAATATAATGCGTAATGCATTTTCCTATAATGCAATTACACAAGAATTTTTTCTCTTCTATTGTATTACATTCTTTATTTCGGAGAAAAAGCTATTTCCATGCTATTATTTTTGTTCGTGCTTTGAAAACTCAACGTCTTTTTCATAATGAGATCACAAACTCTTTATTATGCTTTTTTAATAACGTCAATGATTTTTTGCCATCATGAGTGATGCCTTTATCATGTAAATGTTATTAAAATGAGGTAAATTTGCTTCTCGCTTAGAAATTCATAATATATATCTATCTATATTTATATATATCTTTATAAACATTTTCCTTTTGTTGTTTAATGATCCAAGCGATATTAAACAGGAGTTCCTTTTGTAAAAGAGCAGTTCAAATAGCAACAAATACCATAATTTAAAATACATTATTATCACAAGGTATAAAGCCAATTTCAGGTCACTTTTGACATCTATCTTTTTCTTAAAATGCAGTTATTACTTTTTTGAACTATGAACATTTAAATTGATGCGATTCATATTTAGATTTTCAGTATTTTTCTTCACTTTTTAGAATATAGGAATTTAGTGGATAAAAACAAATCTCATTTCTAATGTGTGTGCTTTTCTTCAGTGAACCGCCTGGGGAAAGTCATAGTTGGTTTGTCGCCGGCCTTTTTGCGCGAGGTTGCGCATTTGATCCCGGCCCAAGTTGGTGGATTTTCATGATGCGTTTATGTCGTATGATTATGCGACATGCTTAAGATTCCTAGAGTGCCTGTTTGGCTGGAATGGTATCGGCAAAACCACATTCCTAGTGCCATTTCGCATCGTTAGAGCTCAGGTGCCTCCCTCTGGAGAGAAAACTGTTCGTTAAAATTACATTGTGGTGATTGATATTCCACCTGTATGGTGCTGCACTAAAAAAGTGATATCAGCTACCGGGGAGTGAAATAGGTCTGAAATGGTAAATACCAATCGGCAGCCCATTGGGAAAAAATGATATTGTAGTATCTGCCAATCCTAGTTATACAAAATTTTAAATCCAATTAAGAATATGCTGTTCTTTAATTCTATTTGCTTAAAGATTATAATTTGAAATGCTTTCGGATGTTTTTTTTTTCTATAAGAACTTTTTATATTGATTGAACAATCAAATATAAAATAAGATTTTATTTCCGATTAATCCACTTTAGATTTTTGAATAATATTAATTCTGCAAAACTAAAGAATATGGTACGAATATTTCACTAAATTGCAACGTGCATCTTCGTTACTCTATTGGATGTAAATGTGTGTGATTGGGTTTTAGATTTTATGAAAGAATATTAAAATCAAAGAAGTGTTCAACA
Source organism: Trichonephila clavata (assembly GCA_019973975.1). Classification (NCBI taxonomy): domain Eukaryota; kingdom Metazoa; phylum Arthropoda; class Arachnida; order Araneae; family Nephilidae; genus Trichonephila; species Trichonephila clavata. Next base: position 21,704 of record BMAO01019166.1, on the reverse strand, counting down.
ATAACACTGAGATGAGAGTCTTTAATTAGTAAGAGAAATCTGTATTTTACTGTTGAGAAACTAACGTTTTCCAAATAAAAATATACATTTTCAAACATCAGAAATTAAAAATGTATTGACAAAATTATTTTTGAATCCGAGAAATTTGAACAATTTTAATGCAATCTTTAGTTCTTTCAGAAATATTAGATTAAGAATTATATATATATATAAATTATAAACGAGCCTCCCGAAAAAGGCGATCTGTCTTATGTAATAGATCTAATAATATATTTGTTTATAAAATATCTTATTATATATCTTTTTTAATTCTATATCTCTTTTTTTATAAGTTTTATCTTGTACCAAGCTGTGCCATAAGTTTGGACAGAAATATTTGAGTTCGTTAGCTGGAAATCAAACCTAGCAATCAATCTAAAATGTTGTCGTTACAGATCGTCCGCAATAGGTTTAGAACTTTGTAATAGAAGCCTGCTACACTATTTCTCTGCATCCAAAAAGAACTCGACAAAACGTTATTTATTTATAAAACAAGATATTTTCTGAGACCAAGAATGTTCCATACTGTGCCAGTAGAAGTCTTCGACGCTTTGTAAAAACATTAGCTCTCGTCAAATCAGTCAGGGCGAGAATTCCTTAAAGTCCTTTATGAAAGAAGATTATTATTTTTCAAACAGATAAACATGTCGAAAAAAAATGTATGGCACATAGTAAAGGAAGACATCAGACTAAAAAATTATCTAGGAATTGATGGCCATTTTCATGATAAATAATTAAATCTACAGCGGTATCTTAAAGCAAAAGCATTGTTGATGCTGCATGCTCATAATGGTCAAAAACGAATTCTGCTTATCGACTAGAAAAGTTTTGACATTGAGGAATATTTCTAACGCCACAGATTGGCTTAGTATACACAATGAAATACCTAAGAAGCTAAAGAAAATAAAAAAAATATGTGCAGAGAACTCATCGAAAGACGTGCAGAGAATTGAGTCCATAATGGTTTGGTGGGATATTAGCTATAAAGGCGTATCAGATTCATTTTTGCAAAAAAGGAATTACAGCCAAAGTAAAGTTTATCGGAAAATTATTTTAAAACCAACAGTACAAAACCCATGAACGCAAACCTGTTCAGTGTAAGCTATTGGACTTTTCAACCGTACTGTGCTCCTGCTCACAAGACGAAGACAACCCAAAGGTTTTTGAAAGAGAATGTGCAGGACTTTGCAGTGGTTCCTTCTTCTGCTAGTCGCAAACAACATAGAACATAATTAAAAGCCCTTAATGACTGGCCTAAATAGGGATTCATTTCGCCTCAGTCGTCTAAGGCATCCACTGCGTAGCTGCGGACCGGTAGGTCACTGGATCAAATAAATACCCCTGCCAAGGTCAGCAGCTTGTGGCTGAAAGCTCATAGAATACAAAGACTGGCCTTTCAACCGTTGGTATTAAAATCCATCTGACCATAAATTGTGGTCTGGCTAATGTGTATCAAAAACGGTATCTCAATTAGGCCACCTATTTTCTCAAGCCTTTTTTACGGAAAGCATCCATGGAAAATAGTATGGATGTAGCGTGTACCTCAATAGATGAGAGGCAAAAAGACTTAATTAATGTGATGAAGCATAAGGTGACCAAATTGAGTAAAAGGTGCATAATGTTCAATTTAAAAGTAAATTCTCTAAAATTTCAAAAATGTTTATTATTATATAAATTTAATTGCTAAGTTTTTTTTTTTAAATTTTAAATCCTTTAAAATTACTTCAGAGCTTTAGCACGAAAATTTAATATGTTGATTCTTTTTTAATCTCTTGAAAAGATCAGTTGTTCAAGTTAAATTTTGTATATGTATTTGAGAACTTTACGGTGTAATAATTTGTTATAGGGGGTACAAACCAATTAAAGCTAATAGGATTGAAAATGCTTGAAGTATTGCATTTTGTATATATGTACATAATTATTTTCATATGAATTATTTCTACTAATTAAATATTTCGTGCACAAAAAGGTTAAACAAAAACAACTTCTGCTATTGGATTAAAATATAATTTAATTTAACGATGGAGAAGGAAATTCAAGTGAATAACATTACAAAATAATTTCTGAAAAATATATATATTGATGTAATTAATTATAAAATTTAATTCTATTTTATCCAACTACATTAATTTGTACTTTGTTTTTGTAAGGACATTTGAGTTTGTAAGAGAAATTGACTCCTATCCAACTGAAATGTTTGGATGTAATTAATATGATTGTTAATTGAAATTTTTAAGTTCAGTGAGAAATTTTTTATTTAATACACTTTTTTTAAAATGGAAACCAATGTAAAATTAATTTTTAAAATCTTAATTACTTTTTGAATATACGCATATTGAAAACTTATATAATATTCAGGAAAAAGCAGCATGTATTTAATAATGAATTCTCACACAAAAGCGCAAATTATAAAAAAAATATTCCTATTTGTGTGATAAATATAAACTTTACAGTACTGTATAGCTTTAAAGAATATGTACTAGGTGATTATTATTCTTTTGAACTTATCTTTGTTAGATTGTAAATTATAAAACAAACTTTATTGTTTTTGAAATTTAGTAATTTTACATTATTAAGAGTTTTCAAATTAGCGTCATAGCTATGTAAATTATATGAAGTTATACATTTTAGTATAATTCTTCCACATTCCTAAAATTTTATTGGGAAATAATATGCTGTCAGAAAACTTTCGTAATGAGTAATATTAATTATAAAGTATGTTAATATATTTTTTTCCTAAACTAGCGGAAAATCGTATTTTAAGAACCATTTGCTTAGCCCTTATAGAACCGTAAGGTTGTGTGAGTAAATATTAGTATAGTATATGCTTATTAAAGTGTATTCGGTTAGACGTAAAATAGATAAAAATCATAAAAAAAATTATAACTATGTTATTTAAAAATATGTCTTGTATTAGAACAGAATATTCCCATGGAATTATTTGTCATTATAAAGCGTTTGTTTTCATTTGTTCTATTATACTATATCATTGTATGAAACTATATTTAAAGAATAACAGAAAACATGTGACGAAAAATATGGTTATATACTACCACACAACGCTAGAAACTGAGATAAATAGTAAAAGAATAAGAACAGAATCTGAGAATGTTTTATTACTGGCGCAATTGATTTGAAAGTAGTTTCTTTTTCAGCGTTCTTTTTCATCTTACGTAATTGCGTTCAGCATAAGTTCTATTTGTCATTCCGTATAAAAAATTCAGATAAGGTTAGAATTAAATAGAACAATTCCCAGTTTTAAAATGGGAGAAAATGTTTACTTTGACGTGAAAGGGTTAAGAACCACTTACCCTTTAAAAACATGTGTCTTTGGATTAATTAAACATATCATCAAATTTAATTTATTTAAAAATCTTTCAAAGGTATAATTAATTATAACACAAATTTTTGTTTTATTTGAAATTCTATTAAGGAATTATCAAGACTACTTTTTCAGCGTTTCTCAAACTGTGGATTGCACCTCTTTAGGGGGCGTGATAACCCTACAAAGTGGCCAGAGCGTATTGAAAAGTCGATCACAAAAAGTTATTAAAAATATTAATAAACTGAAAGTAAACAAATAAAATACATTCCGACAGAAAAAAAACACATTTACATTGATATAGTACACTAATAAATATATCAGTATTGCGCAATGTATTTTATAATTAATTTTTTTAACAATACTAAGTTAAGAAAAGGTTTAAGAATTATCAATGACCTCATAGGGTTGTTATTTATAGAATTAAAAACAAAAATTACTTTATAATTAATCCCTTAAATGCCGATTAAAAATTATGTGATTCGCTCCGTACCACGTAGGCGAGCGTATGTCGTGTATTGGGGTAGGAGAGAGAGAAAAGGAATAAATAAGCATATACTCTGTAATAAGTAAATCTTCCACATACACACACTCTAAATCAAGGTAATTTTATTGCATTCCAAAGCCTTCGGAATAATTTTATGGATAGCAGTGCCCAGAAAAGATCGTATTTGGAAAGGCGTATATATACGTCAGGGGAGTTTAACGCACTGGTTGAGCGAGACGTTTATGTACGCCAGATGCACTTAAGAGGTTAAAGTCGTACTCTATGTTTAGCTTCAGAGAATAGTATTTTTGAATCCAATGCACACATTGTTGTTGTATGGAGGGGAGTGCGATGAAAATTATGATTGAATATTGGGTCGCAAATACTTAAAGTTTGAGAAGCACTGTATTAATGTATACAAAAAAATAGCAACGAACGAAATAAAGTTTTAAAAGTAAATGTTAATTTTATAAAGCATTTATGTAATTTTATTAAGCATTATGTTAAAGCAATATGTTATTTTTATAAAGGCTTTATAATCGTCTTTTCTCGTAATTTTGTACACGTGAACTTACAGTTCAATTAAAAAGCAATGAGTTTTTAGAAAAGTTAAATCCAACACTTAAGCATTCAGTAACATTTCACTTATTTCTTTATTACTTTATTAGACATAATTATAATTAGTGTCAGTATTTGTCTCTATTCAAGGAGTTATTAGTGCAAAATGAATTCTTTTTAAAAAAAATTCATAAATAAATATGAAATTTTATTCTAGTGTTAAGTTCTTTACATATATTTTCGTGTGCTGTAAATGAATTTAAAAAACGGCTTTTGAAATGTGATGATGATAATTAATTAGCATGCAAACTTTGGAAAGAAGAAAAAATGATTCTAAAATTTATAAGTAATATAATTTTTAAGCTTAAAATTTATTCATTATGCGCGTTTGATGGCAAATTACGTTAATAACATTTGCAGATTAAAACGTATTGAATTCACTTTTTCCTGTCAGATCAGTCTAAGATTTGTAATTAATGTTTTAAAAATTCACATCGTTTCAAAGTCAGTTATTTTTTGGAATTTTCCTAATTTTAACGAAATTTTAGTATGATTTAACGAGGTTGTCTGAGTAAAATTAATTACGCTTAAACTACAATTGACTACTTCTGGGATATTTTTCTAGCTTAATTAATTTTGCTTTTTCGATCAGTGTAATCACATAGATATTTTTATGGCATGGTATGTTATGGCACGATATGTAGCGCAATGCTGGTTTATCCATTGGGTGCTTGGGGTGGGTGCCCAAAGGTCCGGGGCCCAAGAGGGACTTAAAAGGCTCGAAAAAGCTATACTTAATCAGATTTTCTGGGTATAAATTTAAATACTCTAGTGCCAAGGGGCCTGTAAATCTTCTGCGCCCAGGGGTCGAAATGAGACTAAACCAGCACTGATATAGCGGGTGGTTATAGAAAAAAAACTTTGCTGATATTATGGACTTTTAGCTGTCGTTTCGTTCGACCGATAGACATGAAATTTAGGATATAATTATTTATAATTATGCGCTCGAGATCACGTGAAGGGCAAAAAAAAAGTCGCTCACAATTACAGGTACATTGACCAAAACTCGAAAATTACGAATAGCAAGACCCATTTTTTGTCGCCAAATGATGAGCACTTCCAGAAACCGTAACGAGCGTTGGAATGGTACGTGTATCATAAAAAACGGGCTCGGCATGAACACGCAAAGAAAAGTTCTGCACAGAAAAAAAAAACGAGTTTGGAGACTCACAGAGGAAATATGCATATGACAGCGTCAAGAAACCAATAATAGAACGCTGCTTACCAGATATTCAGCTGAGAAAAGCGACAAAAAAGCAGTATGTTAATGTTGGTTCTTCAATCCGGAGCTCCAACAGGCCAACTAAATGATTCTGCCTGTGTATGTCTTCGGTGAATTTTTGAAACTATTCAATCAAAAGGGGATGAATGCCAGGAAAGCCTTTGGCAGTGGTAGCCTAGTGGTCAAGGCAACGGACTCGTGCTCGGTGTGTCACGAGTTCGAGCCTAGTACCTCTGAAGACCCCGCCGTGTAAGGAAGCGATGCACGTTAAATCTGTCGAGAGCTCAAATGTGCAACGGTTGGTGTGGTACGGTAGTTAGGAGAGGGGGGTGGCAGCTCAAGTGCCGTCCTTGTCCCTTGACCATGGTTCAAAATTACTAGATCCGTCATCAAAAGCCCTCGAGTAGCTGTACAGCGCGACGTTAATATTAACTTACTCGTTCACCAAGAAAGCCTTATGTGTTTACCGTCAACACCACTGCAAAAGATTGGATCCGTGTAGCCTCCCCCCCCTCCCAATATCTGCGTGATTTAATAAAGAAATTTGAGGATGATTGCACTTGTGATAGACAGCGATTTGGACGACCAACTGTTCCTGAGAACACGGTTTCGGAAGTGCATCATGTAGTGACTTCAGGAAACATGCAAAGTGCAAGTTGGATTTACCGACAAAAACAATCCTAAATCAACTCTACACGGTACTAAGCTACATGTTTCTATACCGATGCCAGCGTGTGCAGATTTTGGACACGGAGGACCATCAACAACGTATTGACTTTGCAAATGACTTGGAGAGAGTATAAAACATGAGATCGCCAACATCCTTCGTGCTATGTTACGTTCGGTTTTACTGTCTATAGTCTCCCACATACCATGTGTAATTGCTTCTGATGACACCCATGTGGAATAATTGCACCCATGTGTAACCCAAATAAAAAATCTTTTCTTCCTTCTGTGCTATCATCAGTGATTGGTGTCTTGCCTTTGTTATATGCATAATTTCTCCCTCAATCCCCTATCAAGCGGTTTTCTTGCACGTGCTGAACTGTTCTTTACAAGTGCATATCGTGCCCATTTTTTTGTGATACACATACCGTTTCAACGATCTATTGGGTTTCCACACGTACTGATCTTTTTGCTACAAAAAAATGGGTGGTGCCGCTCACAATTTTTGAGTTTCTGGCACTATAACCGTAACCGTGTGCGCCATTTTGGTGCCGTTCACGGGCTAAGGCGCATTTTCTTAAATATCTATACCTCAAAATTTCATGTCGATCGGTTGAACAAAATGGCCGCTATAAGTCCATACATCGGCAAAGTTTTATGACTCCCCAGTACATGTATGCTACATATATTTATTACGTGTGTGTGTGTGTTTGCGTGTGTGAGATATTTCATTCTGCATACAGCATATAACCACAGGCTTAGATATGTTTTACATTCACATGAATATATATATATTAAAAATACATTACTTTCTGCAAAAGTAATATCCGAAACATATTTTTTTTAAAAATATAAGCTGTGTGCATGGAGATTGGACAGGTGAAGTAAAAATATTTCATAGCCAGTATAACTTTTTTGATATTCTGAAGTCATCTTTAAGTAAATATATCATCTATACTATTTCATACGTGGTATGATCCATATGTTCAGGGAAAAGGTGTAGAAAACCTTACCCTAAATATATCACAGCTCCGAAACACATCCATCTTCTAAGTAGTCCCCTAAGATGACGATACACTCCTGCCAGGGTTCATATAATTTCTGGAAGTACAGCTGGAAGCCAATTTTCGCAATCTGCGATGCTACTTTCACTTCATCTGGTGACACAAAATGGCGTCCCTGTAAATATTTTTTCATTGATGGGAACACGAAAGATGTCACATGGGGCAAAATCTGGTGAATAAGGGGGATTCGAAGCACGTCAGTGCGAGTTTTGGAGAGGAACTCTTTTTTTTTTCCAATTGGGATCGATGACCTGGTGCGTTATAATATAGAAGATGCCAGTTTGTCACTCTGCCAGAAGTGTAGCCGCTTACGACGAATGGATTCTTTCAAACGACGTCTTCGAGAAGTGTGTAGCCTCAGCGGTTTGTTAAAGTGTTTGACGACGTTTTTTTCAAACTCATTGAAACACCAACGCAACATTTTTCGAGTTGCGTGAAGTTGAAGGTCGTCGAACGTGTTCATTGTATCCGATCGATTCTCGGCCCTCTTTAAAACGCTGATGCCATTCTTAAGCTTTGATCTCGCCATGGTAGATTCACCATATACCTTACTTAGCATTTTCAAAGCCTCCTATGATGTTTTACTTAAGCGTTGACAGAATTTAATGTTCAACTCTGTTCAAGAAAAGCCATCTTTCTTAGATCGGGGAACAACGCTAACTAGTTTCGGAAGATAACAGCTGCGCGTGCGGATCGGTCGCATGACATGACTAAACCAACCTAGCCAGGTTGGAGAGGGTTGCCAGAATCCATTTCAAGTGGCTAAACTTTAGGAACTTCTTTTGGTCGTCAGAAATAACCGCAGTCGTGGAATTTTTGGATCTTACTACGTAGTTCATATCTTTAAAATCTATCTTAATGTAAGCTCTGGTAGATGTGTAGTTTCTTCATTTCAGTCGGTAAGAAATTTGTTCTAAGTTAATGAAACAGGTTCAATCTTCCCATAAAATGATTAGTTTAATGTAGTTTTTTTCAAACTCCATCACTAGAAAAAAATAATTAATTCACTTTTTAATTAGAAGCACATTATCTTACCATGATAAGATGTTCTGTACGTTGCTTTGATACCAATGATCTTAGACCAAGGAGCGAAACATTTGAAAGAAAAGAAAACCATTAAATTTTGCCATCATTGTTTAAACACTTTACTAATTTGTTCTCTTTTTTTCGCAATGCTATTTCCGACTTCCACTTAATTATCGAAAGTTGAATACTTCAGCAATTTATTCGCTAAGAATTAGAATAATGTTCTCAGAATACTTTTCGAAATATAATAGAACTGTGATAATGAAGCAGTAGCGGAGTTTAGTTGTTTTATACAGAGTCAATGTAGTATAAATTATCTTTGGAGATCTGAAAATTTTTCTGAGTGCAAGAAATGCGAGACAAAAACAAAAATGTCACAGAAATTTGACAAATAAAATGTATTTTATTCAAGAAAATGGTTGTGGAAAAGGTACAAAAAATATTAGCTTTACGTGTATTGATGATACATTAAATTTATTCTTATTTATTTTGTTTTTCCATATATTTTCTCATATCTTGCAAAATTATTCTTATTTTGATCATATACGAGTATTACTCTTTGCGTTTACCATATACATCTGCAAGAAAAATATTAAAGTGCACATTTTAATTCGATTTTCTGCTTATTTTTGACCAATTTAAAAAAAAAACCCGGGCCGACTTTTAGGAAATAGAAAAATTCTGGCGTTTTTTCTAATGTTAATATCATATCTGATCATTTATCCTTCTGTTACGTTACATTCTTCAAAATTCAAAGAGAACAGTTTTATTCATGTGTGTCACTGCTTGTCTTATATACTAAATATAATTTCAAGTATAATTTTCCAAAATTCAGGAAAAAATAACCTGAAATATATCTTAAAAATTCTTATATTCCAAATGACAGTGCAAGAGAAAACTGGTTATTAATATGTGTATTGTCGTATAAGCATCGTAAATATATGGATTCTGTGTTTTAATATTTAACATACCCACACCTTTAAATTATGAAACATACACAATATTTGGTAATTAATAACTCGATTTAAGAATTCATACACATATTTTGGGTATACCTAAATCGCACACATCATATGAAAGCGTTAACGGCTTCATTCCGCGTTATATTTCTTTTTCTGCAAAGTAATGATTCAAAATGATGATTAAAGGATTCAAACTCCTTGACAACGGTAAGCTCCTAATCTTCTTTCCAAAGTTAGTACTTTAGACATAGAATAATAGAAAAATCCGTTAATGGTTTGGTGCTCGTAGAAAGGAATTAACAGCCTGCGTCATGTATTTGATACAAGCTTTTAGGATAACACTTAAGGAAAATTCCCGAAATTAATATTTTTACAACTATAGGGACTATAACTGATTAATAAGAAAATTATTTATAAAAACATTTTGTTCAGAAAAATTGATAAAATTATTCTTTTTTCTTATATATATACGTATATGTCAGATCTCGAAAGTTTTGCTTCAAAATTAAGAAAATAATAAATAGAAATAGAGCGAACTCTTTACTATCGCGTAGGGATTTGAGGGTACTTAGAGCGAGCGCTGACGAGAGAGAGAGAGAGAGCGAAACGGAAGATAGCTGGTGACTCCTCGCTGCGATGTTGTCTATTCTACTCGATTGTGCGTCAAAGGGCCGCCATGCTGGATTCAATATTTTTTAAGAACAATAAAGACTTTATATATATATCTATATATATAGTTTTAGAAATGAGGCTCTCTTCAATTTAATTAATTATCCATAGTATGAAATGTAATTAACGTGGTATTTTTCAGTTAATTGAAAAAAAGGGAACCTTATTGAATTATTTCGTATTTTTGAGTGAGATCTATGAAAGGGGAAATGAATTTAGACAGATTAGATAATTAATAGACATCAAAGGAGCCATTTTTCTGAAATGTTACATTTAATATCCATTTCATATATTTAATTTTTCAATAGATGTGTAACAATAATCTTTCAGCGAGGTGTATCTTCTCCAACTAGAAATTATTTCTATCCAGCCGAATTGGCAATTTGAGCTTGAACAATTAAACGCCACTCCTTCATTGCATACATGTAGTCAGCGAGATAGAGAATAGAGTTATTACGTGGACAAAACTACCATGCCAGTACTTAAATGAATTATATTCTCTTGTTCCTGAATTACAACCGTTATTAGAAGTTATAAGAAGATTACTCGTGGAAGAGTTTCACAAGTTGTATTTAATTTTTAAAAAAAATATCTATTATTTCTTATTCTTCGGTTAGTCTCGACGACAGATCGCGTTATCAGGTTTAACATTAGATTAAAAAAAGTAAATTATAGCGAATATATCTGTCTTGCTATCGTTTCGAGTTTGTTTTAATGTCTTTACAATCTTTACTGCGTTCGGATCCCTGTGGAACCTGAACCATCAGCGAGATCTCCATCTTAATCAGGAGAAAGTATCATGCGACATATGTATACATATCTTTGCAATAAAGTTTAAATTCTGATTAAATGAGGAGAATGAAATTTTTCTGTACTATATACCACTTGCTTGATGATTTTGATATTTTATTGAGTTTAGCGTGAGTGAATATTAACGTCGCACTGATTAGCAACACGAGGGCTTTTGGCGACGGTCCGCGTAATCTTGAACCATGGTCAAGTGACGCGGACGACACCTGAGCTGGCACTCCCTTCTCCTAACTACCACACCAACGGCAGGAAGTTTGAGCTCTGGACAGATTTAACGTGCATCGCTCCCCTACACGGCGGATCTTTAGTGGTACTGGGATCGAACTCATGACACGCTAGCCATGATCCGATGCCTAGCATACGATGCCATGATCCAATGAGTTTTGCATACGTATCTATATTCAATATAAAATTCATCATCAAGTTATGCTATGCTGAATAAATAAGTAATATAAGAGGTGTGTGACCCAATGTAATAAAGGGACACGCGGAGGAATGGGTTTTAACTAAGTCCACTATTTAATTAAACACATTTATTGGACAAAACAAACATTAATATACATAACTAGAGGACTGATTACAATTAAAAGGGATCGGAACGCATGCTCATACGTCCGTACAGTTTGGAAGCTAGGCCATCACTGGAGATAGTTCAAGCCGCTAGAGGGCGTGAGTCTTTCTGCTGTTTATATGTGAGAAGGGTTACAGTAATACATTTTAGTCTTATAAATCAGGAGTTGCCTGTTCGGGATTTTTTTAATCCAATTATACGTAATTTAGGGTCTTTATATTTCGTCAAAGATTTTCGTACAATGATACAAAGCTTTTCTAATTAAAGTGGACTTACATTGTTGTTGTTGTCTTGCCCTTCCCGAAGGGAAGAAAGGAAATTTGCCAGATCCTGAAACAGGTTCGACTTCTAGGTGTACGCCTGTCATTGGCCGCAGCCTTGAGAACCATACAGGTGACAATGCGTCTCTCTCTCCCCAAACCTTCCACCTCTCTTTTCTTCCACCAACCTCCCGAGAGGACTTGCGGCTCGACGGCTATTTATAGTACACCCATGCCGCAAATGCACATTATACATTTACAAACATCCACGTCTTCTCCGAGATTCGAGCCCAGGCCCTATGGCACAGCTGTCAGCGTCGCTAACCACAATACCAGAGGGGGGACTTGACATACATTCGTGGTGTAATATGAACATGCTATTCTTGTCATCCAATCATGACTCAAACATTAAGGGTTCTGTATATCTTCTGTGATGAATCAGAACAATTTTATTTAAAATAAATAAAAAATGCGTATGTCATCTTTTTTCCACAATGTCACTTTTGATGGAATCCCCAAGCCCTTTGTAGGTATCTTGAAAATTCCTTTCCAAAAAGATCTAGGGATGGAACCGATCAAGTGAGTGAGTATTAACATCGCACTGTTCAGCTTCAAGAGGCTTTTGGCGAAGGACCTCGTAATTTTGAACCATGGTTAAGTAGCGAGGACGACACCTGAGCTGACAACCTCTCTCCTAACTACCACACCACACCAACGGGAGACATTTGAGCTCTCAACAGATTTAACGTGCATCGCTCCTCTACATGGCAGGTCTTTAGTGGTACTGGGTTTGAACTCCTGAAACGCCAGCCACTATCCGATATCCTTACCACTCGGCTACCGCGGCCACATGTACAGTATCGAAGCAGATGTAGGTGGCAAAAAACACACAAACACAAATGTACATTAAATATATTTATTAATATGGATAAAGGTGTAGTTTAAAATGGGAAGAGATAAACGCGCGCGAGGACTGGTGATAAGATTTAAACACTACTTTGTTGAAAGAACTAGGGAAGCAGGCTAACTTAAACTACAAATACCATTCAGATGCATCAACAATATCTTAAAATTTTTAGAATCCTTCTACTAAAAGAAACACTGGAGTTAATGGAAACGAGATTCGCAATGTTATCGGACTAGCAGCGATTTCTCCTCTTATTTTATCTCCTACATCTATTTCAATTGACTTAATACAGTTACTCTCATGAACATGTCACATTTCCCTTGTAAGACGGTGGCAGTTAAAATGTATATTAAGAACCAAAAAGATTCCGGAGTTTTAAAAGGCAACACTCGTGAGGTAGCAAGTTACACATTTGGTTCCTAATGGTTATCATGCTTTGGGGATGGATCTTTAAATGACCCAATTTTCGTAAGCTCCATCAAACTAAAGTCCTAACTGAGCCCTAAAACCATTAAATTCAGTCACTAGTGGTTCTTAGGGGAGATATTAATTTAAAGCAACACAGTAGCATGTATATAGTTCCAAATATTCTAACATTGTAATCTTGGTCAACCCTTAAGTGAGAATTTAACACGAACAAATGCAAAGTGTTATCAAATCGAATTTGTAAGAAAATGTAGAGATGAAATTTATTAATTTAGTTTTCAAGATTCTGAGCAATATTTTTTTACTTTAATGTGGCAGTTGATTCCATTTAATTGAATTTGAGCAAATATTCGCTAAATTTCAGTAAATTTCATCCTCAATAAATTCACCATGTTGACAATATTTATCACTACACAAAAGAAAAATTTACAAAGAGGGTTTTTCACTAAGCCGGCTAGGTGGCGTAGTTGTAAGGCGTTGACCTTGTACGCCCAAGTTCACAGTTTCGACGGTTATACGACATGGTTAAGGGAACCAAAATGTTTTTCACCTTCAGAAAATCGATTTTTTTATTTTTATCTTGAAAAAGAGTAAATTTAATGCTGATTCCATAAATATACAACATTTATAGGTTTAAAGATTAATGCCCGAGTAATTGCAGTTTTAAATTGTAAACAACAGCTATGGCGGTTACAACAAATGTCTTTGCATCTGGAGAAAAGTATATCTACAAACATTCGCTCACAGAACAAGTTCTTGTCAAGATTAAAAACATAATTACAAATATATACATAATTTTTTAAACATGTATTTAGAGACTTAACTGCAAAAGAACTTTTACTAAAATGTTTGCATGATCGTACCCAAAACCCAAATGAATGTTTCAGTAACTGTGTATGGAATCAAGTTTCGAAAAACACAATTGTGAGCAAAAAAAATTTGCAAATTGGTGTAATGGATGCAGTAATGTGCTTTAGTGAAGATGCACATGCAGGAACAAAATTATTAAGTGCACAAAAATTAATCGTGGGATAAACACTTGTGAAGGCCTTCGAAAAATTGACAAAGTTAGAATTTGTGAAGCCGAGATGACAGTTTAGAAAGCCAGCAAAAAGCCAAGACTATTGAAAGACAAAATAAAAGGAAGAAGGATGCTTTAGAAGTGTTCATGCAAGATGAATACATATCTGGAATATTTTAAATATCAAATTTTAGTAAGCTGTACCATTTTGTTTGGTTTTTGTCACATTACTCAAAATGTGTTTTTCTAGTTTTTAGGTACATCCGTAGAAAAATCTACTTATTATATTTTAGTGAAATTTTGTATAAGCTTTTGTATAGTAATAATGTATTTAAGGCTACTATAATTTAATTCCAGAAATGTGTTAGTATTTTTATTTTTACTGCCAATTTTCTAAAAAAAAATTACTATTTTTATCAAAATTTTAAAAAATCGAGATTCAAAGTTTTAAAAAAAATTTCTAAGCAATGAAATATAAAAAAAAAAACTAGAGAATTTAAATAAAGGTAGATGATTTTCTTTATATGTTAAAAAAGGAAAACTACAGGTACCTAATCAACACCATGTATATGAAAGTATCTTCTCAAGTGTACTTTTTCAAATCCTTATATTTCGAAAAATATTGTACACATTTAAAAAATTTCTGTATGTAGATTGTGTGATACAATTTTTGTTTGTTTATGGAGTCTTTTTTTTTAAATAATGCTCTTTCGAAAATCGAAATTTTGCTTGTTTTGTGTCATTGAGAACGTCCCAGTTCCCTTAAGATCCCTACATCATTTGTTTAGCTTGGGTGCTCTCGGTAAAATCAAATTCCTAGTACAGGCGCCTCCAGCAAAAACTGGGTGACAAAATTACATTGTGGCAATTGGTATCCACCTATATGGTGCCGCACAAAAAAGAGATACCAGTTCCTGGGGAATTTACTAGGTCTTGAATGGTAATTATCAAACCACGGCCCTATTTAAAAAAAGTTTTTCGCAAATCAGAACGTGGCAATGGTAGCAAACTCGTGATCAGTATTGCTACCATTGAGTCGTGTTTTCGAGTACTGATAGTACAAAATCCTCACTTTACTGTAATGTGGACGCTTGAGGAGTGGGAGTACTAGTTAGGGTAGAGGCCTGGTATATTGATAGTCATGTTTTCGAAGTTCGTCACCTATAGTACGCAGATTTCTTTGAAATGTTACGTTAATAAAAACTACGCAATCAGTCAGCACTAACTAGAATACAGTGACAATTTACTTGAACAGTATTTTTATTAATGAATAGAATGACTTGTTTTTAAAAATGTTTTAAAGAAACTGTAAATATTTCCAAAAAATTGCTTGAAGTGGGGGAAAAAAAAGGTTAATGTGATATAATCTTATTTTTTAACTGCGAATTTCGTCGAATATCATTTGTGTACTTTATAATATATTTATTTTAAATTTGTGTTCAAATATTTATCTAAGAAAGCAGCATATTTTTTATTCTTCTCTATCTATCTTTTAAGCTATAAAATATAGTATAGTTAAATAGAAGTGATAAATGCAATTTTTACACTAGATATAAATTTTCTTGGTTTTTTTTTTTTTTTTGCTGTTGTAAGTTGAATATTTCTTGATATGAAACTTTTATTACGACACATCTACGCAGAATGGTTGCGATGAATCTTTTTTGTACGGTATCAATCAAAACCATGAAAATGAAACCATAAATTTATGACGCTCTTAAAATGAATTTATGTAAAATATTTTTCCCATTCTTACGCATAAAGCTCAAAATGTCTTAGATCATTATTTATCATGGCAACCTGGGAAATACCTTTGTTACAATAAATCCTTTTTCCAGACATATCAATTTAAACTAAGAAGTATTTTTTGCGCATTTCACAACGTCATTTTTGCATGAATTCTAGTTATTCATAGAAACTCTCTTCTATGATTCAGAATGCAATTATTTTAGACTGTTTTTCAGATAAAATCCAATTTCATCTATTAAAAACTTTTAAAATTTGGATAAATTATTTCTAAGCAAACTTCAAATTTTAAAGATAATTATCTTCAACATTGCTGAGATTATCGAAAATGGTTTAGTTTCAATGAATTAAAAAAAATTCTGAATGGTTTAGTTATAATATTTTATATATTTTTCCCCTCAATCATCTCAACCTAAGAAGCCTGTATGTTGAACTTCTAATTAGTTTCTAATGAAACAAATATATTTAAACATATAATTAACTGACTAGTTTCATGTGTCAAGTTATAAAGTTTTCAAATACATTATTAACACGCGCAAACACATGTGACTTTTTTTCAAAGTTTTCAAGGATAATATGAACGTATAAATAAGATAATATGCATACTATAAAATTATAGTTTTACAATAAATTATACATATTAATACAAAACTATATTGTATTGAATCTATATTTAAGTATATAAATAGTTTTAATTTAGAGTTTTATGAGAAAAATAATATATGTCGTGTTTCAAGTCAACACCAAGCTTTTTTAAAAACGGTTTTATTCAGCGAGCAACCGACGGACCTTATGCTGAGAGAAAACAAAGCCATGTGAAGTCTAAGTGGTCTGACCACTTATGTCCAGGTGTGGTAAGTACCCTTCTTATTTAGGAGTTATACTTGAAAGTTAAGGATAACATATGAGCTATAAAAAGTAATAATCTGGGATTAGAAGTGTTCTGTTTGGACCATCTGTTCGAAGAAATAATTGGATGTTTAATTTAAGACTTAAAGATGTAACGGAAAATAAAAGTT
Organism: Trichonephila clavata; assembly: GCA_019973975.1. NCBI lineage: Eukaryota > Metazoa > Arthropoda > Arachnida > Araneae > Nephilidae > Trichonephila > Trichonephila clavata. The sequence goes on along the minus strand of BMAO01019166.1, from coordinate 4,872 downwards.
ATGTGTTACATAGGGAATTTAATTTTAGATCTAATTTAATTATTTTTATATATAATCTTATAATTTAAACATTTCCCCCTACAAGTTCAATGAAAGCTTAATACACAAAATTAATACAAAATTAAAATATTATGCCCAAATATTTTAAGTAATTTGTAAGAACTGTTGTTGATTGATGATAAGGCATGCTATATATTTCCGTAGAATTAATAATTTTAATGAATTTTATGCATTTATATAGATTTGATTTCAATTACGTAGAACACATTAGAATTATTTTTTAGCAAATGTGTCTATAAAATATGCTTTTCTAATTGTCTCTTTGATTTACCCCTTAGCTTGGTAACAATGTCAAAATTTCTAAAAATAAATTATGATTAATATATTCAGCTGTTAACTCTGCACTAAATATTGTTTAAATATTTTTGTTTTGTATGAACTATATCTTTTATGTATCTTGTATATAATTCATTTCAGTCTGAAAGAGTAATTTTTTATTTGATTAATTGTGTAACTAATCATTTAACTAAACCAAATATTTAACAATTAATTAAAAAAGAATACAAGTGAACTGAAATAATTTACGTAAGTAGAATGCATCTAAATCAATTTCTCTCAGTTATGAGAAACATTGTCTGGTTGATATTCTTCTGAAAAGTGAACCATTTCTTAGAATTGTACCAAAAATCTAGACATTGGAAGGCGTTAAAATGAAGTATACTCTCCTGAAAAGATAGAGATATCCTTAAAATTGCTTTTGCGTTGTTAAAATTTTCTCGAGAGACAAAAGTACTGGAGCGATAAATTGAGTCTCCTGAAGCTCATGATTTAACACCTCTTGACGTTTCGTTTGTCCTATAATTTTTGAAGAAATAAAAGGACATTTTTCGAACACAAACTTCCGAATTCTACTTGTACACGTTGTTGATAAATCACAAATACTAAAAGAATTATTTTTGCATAAATGATTGTTTGTCACAATTATTTCATTTTACACGAATAATGGTTTGTTCCTTGAGTTTTAGGAAAATAATTGAAATTAAAATATTCCATTTTTATGCACAAAATAACAGAAAAGGAATTGTAAGCAAAATATCTCAACCATGTTTAAAGAAACTTGGATCTTTTTCTACTTTTTCTTAATAATTTATCATTAGTTAACTAAATTCCATTAAATATTACTTCACGGCATTTCTAATGCCTACAGTAGAGAACCATTTGGGATCGTGTACGCGTATTTGTTTTATTGTGTCATAATTCATGTACTTTTTATCATTAAATTAAATTTGAAAATCATATTACACTAATCCATAATTACCTTAATGTTTCTACTGCACTAGCTTATAATTAACTTATTTATTCCTTCTGTTTTTTTTTTTATTTTTCGTGTATAAATTTTCTTAACTAATGTATAATATCTTTTAAAAAAATGACGGAAAATAGAATAAACGAGACAGCAATTGTCATTTGCTTACTGGATTCGAATAACAGAGGAGTGCATTAAAGTGCATAACTATAAATTTATACCTCTAATATGACCATTAAGAGCTGCTCTTGTAACTCTGACACACACCTATAAAAAATGCAACTTTTCAGTTCGTTGACTTATATCCATGGTCCATGCAATAAGTGTAGGAAAATGGAGTTTCTGCAATTTACTTTTATGAATAGCAAACGTGTAATATTAGCAAAAAATAATTATAAGCATATAACAAAAACGAGTAATGTGTTCATATATTTGAATAATTAAGCAAAATTTTAAAGGTGTTTTTTAAAAAGAACATTAATACTCTAACTATATGTATTAATGAGTCTTTGTTTCTTGAAACGTTCTTGGGAAATTTAATTGAACGCGTTATTTTTAACACATATTTATATTTTATAAATCTGAAAATTTTGTTCTATTCTGTTAGATAAAAGTTCGTATTTACTACTTGTAATAAGATTAGTTGGTTGGATGTAAAACTTTATTATTAACTTGATTTTGCTCAAAAATGCTGTTAATTTTTTTTTAACTTCAAAGAAGTAAATTCCACAGTTTGTTAACTGAACGGAACCCATTAGTGCAATAGCCCAGGAAAGCCAATACCTATTGTGTCTATCTCAGTTTACGTGACTTTAGGCGCTGGAGGGCATGAGCAGATGTTTCAGTCAAGGGGTCAGCCTGACGCGAAACCCTCGGTGTTCAGCTCCCAAGCAAACTTGGTACTCATTTTATCGACCCACTGACGGGATGAAAGGCTGGGTCGGCCTTGCACAGTCCGGGATTTCAACTCCGGATCTGTGACGTGGAACCGTGATACACTACCACTGGACTTCCCTGTAAGCTAACAGCAACGATTAAATTTAATAACGCAAATACCTCATTTTAAATAATAATAAAATCACTTACACTCATTACAGAGAGACAGAGAGTGGGGTTAAAAATTTTTGAAAACACGTTTTCCTTAACTTCAAGATATTTTCATTCAATGTGTTCTTAAATTCTTCTTGTATTCGATGCAGATAATTTTAACTTAAAAAGAAAAAAAAAGTCCAGCTTTGTGTGTGAAGATACCATTTAACAGTTGCAAATAAAGGATAGAGATTTAGTAAAACGTGCAATGAGAAAGATATCTATATATATAAAGGAGAAAAGCGACTCACTGACTGACTGACTGACTGACTGACTGACTGACTAATCACGAAATCTCTGGAACTATTCAACCTACAGACTTGAAATTTGGTAGACATGTTCCTTTGATAGAGTAGACATCAGCTAAGAAAGGATTTTCCGAAATTCGAAACGCAAGGGCGTTACGGGGGTTAAGAGCTTTAATAATAATTGTTTCCATGTTTAAACTACTTGATGTACAATCTTGAAATTGGGTAAGCGGATTCCTTTCAGAGAGTAGAGATCCGCTACAAAATGAGTTTGCTAAAAAACGACCCCCAATTGGCGTTGCAGGGGCTTAGGGGGCGTTATAGATAATTATTTCTATTTTTAAACTATTTGACGCACTGTCTTTAAATTTGATATATAGATTCCTTTCGTAGAATAATGATCAGTTACAAAACGGGTTTTGTGAAAACAGATTTCTAAGTGGCGTTGCGGGGGATTAAGGGCGTAATAGATAAATATATCCGTTTTTAAACTACTTCACCTACCTGCTTGAAAATTGGTAGGTAAGTTTCTTTCCTGGAGTAAATATCCGCTACAAAATGGGTTTTGAGAAAATTGACCCCCAAGGGGTGTTGCGGGGGGGGGGTTAAGGGGCGTTATAAATTCCTATTTTTAAGTTTATTAGACGTACAGTCTTGAAACTTAGTAAGCAGATTCCTCTCATAGGGTAGAGATACGCTAAAAATGGGTTTCGTGAAAATTGCCCCCAAGTGGCGTTGAGGGGACTTAAGGGGCGTTATAGATAATTATTTCCATTTTAAACTATTAGACGCACAGTCTTTATATTTGATAAAGATATTTCTTTCATAGAGTAGAGATCAGCTATAAGAAGGTTTTGTGAAAACAGACCTCTAAGTGGCGTTGCAGGGGAATAAGTGGGTAAGAGATAAATATTTTCGTTTTTAAACTATTTGACCTACCTGCTTGAAAATTGGTACGAATGTTTCTTTCATGGAGTAAATATCCGCTACAAAACGGGTTTTGAGAAAATTGACCCCCAAGGGGTGTTTAAGGGCAGATATAAATAATTATTTCTTTTTTTAAACTATTAGACTAACAGTCTTGAAATTTGGTTAGCAGATTCCTCTCATAGGATAGAAATACACTGCAAAATGTGTTTTTGTGAAAATCGACCCCTAGGTAGTGTTGCGGGGGTTCAAGGGGCGTTATTGATAATTTTTTTGCATTTTTAATTAATTGGACCCACAGTCTTCAAATTTTGCTAAGCAGATTCCTTTCATAGAGTGCAATTCCCTACAAAATGGGTTTTGTGAAAACAGACCCAGAAGTGGCGTTGCGGGCTCCAGTGGCGTTATAGATAACTATCCCCATTTTTAAACAATCAGACGTACAGTCTTGAAATTTGATAAGCAGATTCCTTCGTAAAGTAGAGAACCGCTACAAAATGGGTTTCGCGAATATCAACTATCAAGTTTAATTTGGGAGATTAAGAGGCGTAATCGATAAATATTTCCATTTTTAAACTATTTGATCATCCTGCTTGAAAATTGGTAGGCATGTTCCTTTCATGAAATTGAGTTCCTCTAACAAAGAGTAAAACGAAAAGTGACCCCCAGGATGTTTGCGAGGGGTCAAGAGGAGTTACAGAAAAAAGTTCCTGTTTTTAATTGTTAGACCCATATACTTGAAATTTGTTAAGCATGTTTCTTTTGTTGAATAGGGATGACTAAGAATAAATTTTAAGCAAATCAAGTTCGGGGGGGGTTGCAGGGGGTTACTGGGACGTATTGACAAAAAAAATTACTTTTTTCGAGCTACAAGGACTATAATAATAAAATTTGGTTTGCATTTTTCTTTTGTTGAATTGAAATCCGCTAAGAGCGGTAATTTTGGAAAACGGCTCACAACGGGATTACGGGGATATTTGTAATAAAACTTTTGCTTTTTTCTGTTAGATTTAGACTTGAAATTTGGCTTGCATGTTCAATTTACGGAGTAGAGATCCACCGAAAATTGGTTTTGCGGGAATCCACTTGGTTTTTGAGTTACGAAAGAGCAAACATCATTCTATGCTTCAATTTTAGAGATTTTTAGAAAATACAAATTAGATGAGTTCTGCCCTTTTTTTTATCAACAGGTGACAGTTACAGGTATAAGTATATTTTTCAATTCAATCGAATTCTTAATGCTAGGACTTAGATATCAATAATTTATACATATATATAAGCAGTAAAAATTTATAAAACATC